>QLOK01017760.1:0-13726 GCA_003313805.1 Tricholoma flavovirens
TACTGCATGGGCATGATGTGGAGACTTGAATATAAATTGCTTGGGGTCCCAAAACCTTAGAGTAGCGGGTTCATGTAAACTGTGCTGGCCCTAACAAGCTAGGGGCAGGACTCATCAGCTGCAAGCAAGATGATAGTGTTGAAGCCATAGTGATCTGTTTGCAGGGCCAGATTGCTAAATAGAGACTTTGGTGTTGGATAGCAGTGAACATCATGAACTTACTATGTTGCTGAGTAAATAACAAACAATAACCTGGAATCTCAACTTGCATGGGTCAACAGAACAGATGGCCTTTATGTATAAGGGAGAATATATAATAGCCTTAGGCTTCAGTTTGATCCTGACAATGGAATTTAGTCACAGTGCTGAGTGACCCATTAACAACATTGACAGTGAAAGGAGTTGAACAGAGATTTGTCACAACAGTCATGGTCACATATAGTGGCCACATATCGATTTTATGGAACAACTTGATGGAAGATTAAGCAAAAAGCTGTAAGTTAATGCCTAAAATGGGTATTGTCACTTTGGTTGCCAGTCCATTATCAAATGTGAGATTTGTATTCTACACACAGAAATGGATCTACATAATTTGACATTGGATAGCCAAATTTCTATACACTACACCTTCGAATATGTTTCAAACAAAGTGCTCCTCTGCCACACAATCATGGAAATGAGCAGTCTTGCAGGTCATGAACTTGTTGCAAGATTGGCAATTTGCAAAGATTGCTGAGAATCTATCAACTGGAAGTCCATATGTCTGTGCCTGTAGGATATATTCTTTATCACTGGTGTGGGAAAGTGCTTGCTCACAGTTGTGATAAAACTTGTTCTGGTGTGGGAGACAAGTGTGGCACTCATCACACTGAGTGAAGAGAGAGGAGAATTGATCCCAAGTGACACCAGCATCAATGACCCAATCCATTCATAATATAAGGGCATAGTCAGGAAGTGGCACATTGGATGGATCGAAAGTGTCGAATGGTACATCTAGGAAATAAAAAACAAACATATTGAGACATAAGATAAATGATCAATGTGGCAACACATACCTCCAAACATGAATGACCTTACAGCAGGATGTTGCTGGACTAGGATGCCATAATGGGGTATCTTCTTGCTGACATCTGAATCAAAGTGAGAATTTGCAAAATGGTTTGATACATGGACATACTATCAACTGCCAGTGAAAGGTTCTGGGTCAACTCCAAGTTGGAACTTTGTATCAGACCTGCTGGTAGCCCCTGTCCTCCACCTGTAATAGTTGCTTGGGGTGTGGAAGTCTGGTCTACCAAATCGGAAGGTTCAATGATGAATGCATAATCATGTTTGAGGCCATGCCTGGTCTGGCTTGTGGAGTTGGCCATAGGAGTGGATGGCCGAGTTGCAGGATATGAAGGTGAGTTGGTCACAGTATCAACCTGAGCAATTGCCCCGTTTCCAGACATCAAATCTGAAGATATGTGGGTCTTGTAAATTCCAATTGCCACACCCAGTTTTATATAGAGGAATGATTGGATATGTGCAACAAGCAGTCAGGGAGATGACTGCTCAGGCTCTTGAATATTGCCTTTCAAACATTATTTTCCAGTTGAAGTGTAACACAACTTACAGAATTTGCTGCCAGTTCATCAGTTCCACCCAAGCTGCTGGTCCACTAGGGAAGCTCAAAGTTGAGCTGCAACTTTCATAGCTCGCAAGTTGCATTATGAATTCTGACTCAGATGTTCTGGCCAATTTAATCAGAGAGCCTGAGTGCTGTCTGTTGAGCGATCACTGATGCCCAGCACCACTAACACCACTAATAGCAATATTAATCATGTGACCCTTAAGTGTACTATATTTTTGCTCACCACCATGGAACATGGAACTCATTGTTTAATCAACATAATTAAACCTGCCCTGATACTTTCTATCGTTCCACTAATAAACAGGCTAAGCCATTCATTACATTATCTACCACTCTACACACATAATCTTTGGAGCATTTATACTGCAGTGACAGTTGAGAACTTGAATATGACATCCCAGCTGCCATCAGAGAAATGGTGATATATCTAGATGGGGATGATATTGATGACATGTGGTAAATCTTCCATTGTCAACCCTGAAACCTGAGGCAGGCTGAGGTTAGCTTGGCTATTCAAAATGTGCATCCCTAATTCCCTCAATGACACTGATTTGAAACCTACCTGACTTGTTGTCTTGAAATCACTGTGCAATCATACAGCATTCATTCTGAGTGGATGTTTCCTAGTCCTGAATTGCAATGCATCTGTGGCAAGTCATTCTTGCAGCACACTGCTTTGAATCATCACACACGGTCTTGCACTCAGTCTAAAAAGCAGAGTACAAGCGCCCTATCAAAGGTGAAGCAAGCTTTTGGAGAATGAAGAGCCTGAAAATGGCAGCGGCAGGAAGAAAGTCTTGAGACTCTGAATGATAGTGAACTCATAGTGTTCGAGTCAGTGGTGGTGAGCCTTGTTCAATTTATTCTAGCCAGTGAAAATTGAGGACTGACTCCACCTGTTTTCAAATTGACTAGTCATCCATCAATTCACCTCCACAAACTGGTAACTCACCAGAAGTGGATGTACACATGCCTTCTGAGGCTGATGTGGATAACCATCTGTCATTTGTGCAGAGAAGGCCATGATGCCAGGTGCAGATTCCTAAAATATACCAGGATGGTCTGCTGCAGGCTTCCACTGCATTGCCTCCTCAATCTGTCCGACCAAGAGAGGAAATTGACAGAAGCTCTGGTTCTATCATTGGCAGCTTTCCTACAAGCCACCATGTCTCAGTAGATGAGGAATCAGGGAACAAAGGCTGCCCAATCTTGTGATCAACTTGCAATGTTTTCAGTTTGTCACACTGCTATTACAGCACTGAGTTCCCATCGCATGATCCAGAGGAGTTCAATGATTTCAATGTGCTGTCTGATGTCTGCAATCCCCCTCCAAGCCTTGGAGTGGACTTTGGGCCCTATCCAAATCACAGCTCCTTTGTTCTAGGTGAATGGTATTGGGGTGACGGGGTATAAAAGACCAAAAAAAACTTCAAGAACCTTGTCAACATCGTTACTGGGCCAGATTTTTATCCTGAGGATGTCATGAATACTAAATGGGACTCTATCAACTATGAACTGGGCAGGGATGGAGAGGAAATGTGGGAAGATGAAGACAACTTGGCCCCAGGGTGGCAGCAAACATCTGTAACCATTCAAGTCCCATTCCATCGCTTTACTGCAGTGCCAGGCCTTCAGGATTACAGTATGTTGTTCATGGCTTTCACCATTACAGTATTGTTACCATCCTAAAAGAGAAACTAGTTGATGATCACAAGTTCCAGCAAGTTCCAGCATTTCCATATTGAACCCTACAAACTCAAGTGGCAGCCGGACTGGGGAAACCTTGCACCCAAGGACTCATCGATCCAGGTTTATGGTGAGCTTTACACCTCACCAGCATTTCTTAAAGCACATGCAGAGCTGCAGACTTCACAGGGAGAGCCTGGATGCAACCTTCCACATGTTGTTGTCAGATTAATGTTTGCTTCAGATCAGACTCATCTTACTTCTTTTGGTGAGACAAAAGTATGGCCATTGTATTTATTTTTTGGGAATGACTCGAAATATCATTGCAGCAAACCCTCGCTTCATCTATGTAATCATGTTGCATATTTCCATAAGGTCAGAATCATAGCTGTTCAATGATAAGCTTCCTTACCATTTTGTTCCAGCTTCCAGATGAGTTCCAAGATTTCATCACTTCTCAAACTGGGGGCAAAGACCTCAGCCCAGCTTTTATGCCATACTGTAATCAAGAGTTATTCCACACACAATGGATGACCATCTTAGATGATGAATTTGTTGAGGCATACACCCATGGTGTAGTTATAACTTGTGCAGATGGGCTCACAAGGCAGTTCTACCTTTGGATTTTCACATACTCAGCAGATTACCCTGAAAAGTAAGTTGTTTAACACCACATCAACCTTTCACTTTATAACTGAAGTGGTAGGATTTTGTTGGTTGGCATAAAAAATTTAGGGAGTCATCCATGTCTTTGCTGTCTTATCCCTCTATCTGATGCTCCTAAATTTGGAATGGTCCATGATGCAAGTAGGCGACAGACCCTTGCTCAGAAAGACACTATGGCCCATCAAAAGCATATTTCCAATGCCCAAAAGTTCATCCATGAGGAAAACTATGCTGTTGACAGTGCTCCAGCGAAGCGATTAGTGGATGCTGAGTCTATGATCCCTTCTGCGGTGCGCTTGGTTACTTCTCTCAAGTACTGAGTTAATTTTGATCATTTTAAGAATGTCTTTTCTGACATACTTGCTCCATTGGGTTTTGACATGTTTTCTATGACTGTTGTTGACATCATGCATGAGGTGGAGTTGGGCACATGGAGATCCCTGTTCATCCATCTGCTGTGCCTCTTGGAAAGTGCAGGGCCTACTAGCAGTACCCTTACCAATGAGCTAGATCAACAGTGAAGTACTTTCACACAATCATCATGTCAATGCTGACACACTCAGATTAGATACTGACAAGTACCAACATTTGCTCGGGATACAATTCAAAAGTTCTCGGCAAACTGCTCTGAAATGAAGCAGTTTGCTGCTCGCAATTTTGAAAACCTTCTACAAGTTAAGACCATGAAATAGTCAAGGTTTTTTACTTACTGGAGTTATTTAGTGTGGGATCCCAGTTTTTGAAGGCCTTTTGCCAGAACCTCACAATAAACAAGTTTTGAAGCTACTTTTCCTCATGGGTCATTGGCACGGTCTTGCCAAACTATGTCTTCACACTGATCCAACCCTTACCATCATGGACAATGTGACAGCCTTGTTAGGTCAGGCCCTCTGTGAATTCAAGATGAAGACTTGTTCCATGTTTACCACTTGAGAACTTCAGAAAGAAGTGAATGCTAGAAAGCGTAAGCAGGCTGCACAGAAAAAATCTTCCCAGATCAAGAAATCCTCTCCAACCCAAGAGTCAGCAACTGGTAGTGGCCACAGAGCACAAGACGACGTCGTAAAAACTAGTGGAAAGCTAAAGGAATTCAATATGAACACCTACAAGTACCATGCCATAGGGACATTGCTAACACAATACGAGAATATGGCACAACAGAATCATCCTCCACAGAACCAGTAAGTTTTGATTCTCTTGATTCTCATTATATTTCATGTTCTTGACAGGGCAAACTAGAACATCATGTCTCAAAGTCTAGATACAAGTGGACAAGTAAAAGAACTACTTGAAACAATTGACTCAGATTGAGCAACGTCAGGCTTGCATTCGCCAAATTTGAAGGTGACTGAATGTAGGAAAGACCTCTCACTATGATGAGGTGGAGTATGCATCCTCGCCAATGTCACAATACTATGTTGGAAAATCATGGTGACCCTGCAGTTAAGGTGAGTAGGATTAGTGGACTGCTTTATCTCATTCTAAGGTCTCTGCTGTTAGGACTTCCTTCCTAGATTGAAAACACACCTTCTCCCTAGAATCCAACAGATGCTACAACAGGAACCCACACCGCATCGTTCACCATTATCCCCAGATTCTTGCAATAATGACATCAATCATATCCTATTCAAAAGTGACCGCATATATAGTCATTAGCTACTTTGAATCAATTACACCATGTATGATGTCTGCCAAGCCCAAGATGTTCTAAACCCAAATACAATGCACCATAACATCATGCTTTTGGCTGGTGCTACAGAGGCAGAGAATGGAGAACAACCCCATCCATATCTTTATGCACATGTTCTGGGTGTTTATCATGCCAACATCATTTATGTGGGGCCTGGAATGGTCAATTATAACCCTAGACAATTCAATTTCCTATGGGTGCAATGGTATCAGCATTGGGAGGTAGCAAATGACAGTGATGTAATGGGGCGGAAGACTCACCATCTCCCCTTCCCACCTATGGCCAGTGAGGATGCCTTTGGTTTTGTTGATCCATCTGATGTCCTGCGAAGCTGTCATGTCATTCCCTGATTTGTGGGGGGAAAGCAACATTCAGATGGGGTGGCCCTTTCCAAATGTGCTCAAGATGGTGAAGACTGGAAAGCATACTACGTGGGACAGTGAGTAAATCAGAACATAGGTTGAATGAGACTCATAATGACACTGAAATTGGTACCATCAGTTTCATGGATTGCAACATGATCATGCATTATCACTGGGGCCAAGGCATTGGGCACACTTACTGCTGCAATTCAAATACTGTTGCTTGTGACTCCTTGCCTCAAATCAAACAGCCTGAGGATGATGGAGCTGGTGGTCTTGAACCACAAGCATGTGGAGAGTACTATGGATGTGGAGGTGAAGACACTGAAGAGGGTGTGGAAGCTCAGATACTTCATGCACTAGAGTATGGTATGGATGAAAGAGAAAACAAGCTCTTAGGGGAGACCTCTGATGAAGAGCTTTTGGATATGGAACAAGAGGATTTGGATGATGATACATTATTAGAGATGGTCGACATGTACCATTCACAGGTTCTTTGAAAATATTTAAAGAATCAAGTGGATTATCCTTTTGGGTCAATCAATTGGCCTGGCGGCCTGGGGTCAGTACTATAACTTCAATGGCCCAATTCAACCCTATGACTCATACCCACTATCGGTGTGAGTTATAACATCAATCCACCACACTTGACATTCATGACTTCTTACTGCAGTGATTCCTCTTACAAATGAACATGTCCTAGTGTCACCACATCGCACCAAATGGCCTTGGCTTGGCCAGACTGAGCAATCTGAAATACTTAGGTGATAAGGAAAAAATGGTAGAGATTGCAATCATTATTTAATAGATAACTGGATGACATACCTATTTTGAAGTGGGCTGTGGAAACATGAATAAGGTATACAGCAAATATAGGACAATGCTAGTTGACACTAGTGACTGATACCCTTTTTGAATACAGTAATTGATTCGACCTCTTCAAAGTTGTACAGGGGTGTGAGTTTCGCACTCTTACAGAAGAAGACCCAACACTGGATGAACCATGGCAACCAGGTGCTAAACTGGTATGATACATGGTGGGAGGTAGGGACAGTGAAAATGTAGTCAAGTTCTTCGAGAGTGCACTGCTTTGTTTCTACCCAAGTGGGAGAAGATTATAAGTGCTGGAAGAGGGAGATGGCTTTGTGGATGTACCAGGCATAAGGCAGAAAATCATGATGAGAGCAACAATATTCAGGCCAGCATAGAAGCCGAAAGCTAAACAATGGGAATTGAGAGAGGTCCAGAAGAAGTCATGTTATGGGTGGTGATGTACCTCCTGTGGGACCGAGGGCACCAAGCATACAGGGGAACGTGATAGACAAAGTGGCAGCCCAACCCAGACATTGTGCAACAGCCCATGACCTACACAGTGCAACATCAACAGTGCATGGCTGAGTGTAAGGAGACCAAGACATGCATTCCAAGCTCCCTGTGGGTCAAAGGGAATACTTTGGCTGAGTATGTGTATGGCACAGGGCCTTCTCCCAGTGAGTAGAAAGCTGAAGTACATATGGTGAGATCACATCATGGATAATTATGCAATATAGGTAATGTACCAGCAAATAGGAACACAAACAAAGCAATGAGAGGGACCTTCACCATGTCATGATTGGGTATGTAGAAGCAGAAACCTGCCGCAAGCAATGTCCACACCATGTTAGGGAAAGTAAAGAGAAGTAAGTTGCGGTGACCAAAGGTATCAATCATCTAATCATGAGTGTAAGCAATGCTTGGACACAAATTTTTGAAAATGAGAAACACTCACCCAGACAGCAGGGAAGGCGAACAACCAGTTGACCAAGCCAAAGCCCCAAGAAGCCTCAAGTGCTTGCTTTTGATTGTAACCAGCATTAACAAAGATTGTTGATGAGTAGAAGGCAACAATGTTAATACCACACATCTGCTGTGCGATCATAACAACAAAGCTGGCCAGTGTTGCACGGTGGACTCTGGGGATAGTAAAGAGCTCAATAAGTCAGGAGAAATAGGTAGAGCCTTTGAGGACGTCAAATTCTTCTATGAGCTGGCGGTGGACATAGTAGAGGTCACGAGTGGCTTGAATTTCACTGTTTTGGAGGCACTTGAAGGATGAGTACACATCGTGGTAGCAACCTTTCTTCATGAGCCACCAAGGGGATTCTATCATTAAAAGTTGATGAGCAGATCCAGCTGCTTGAGACACTTGTGGCTTACCTGGACAAAAGTTGATACCAGGAGTGAGGGGAATGGCAGGAAGGAAGGCTGATCCAAGCTCAAGATGCTATGTGTCTTTACCAGCACCCTGAAGAGCAAGATTGGCAGAGAAACCCAGAAGGATACCAAATGTGGTCTGAAGGGAAAATATTTAAGATGATGCCAAAGCACATGTAGTTTTAATACTAACCCACATCTGCCATGACATGATGAGACCTCCACAAATATTTGCTGGGGTATTTTCAGCAGCAAAGACTGGAGATGTTGAGGCTTTGGGGCCCATTCCAAAACCAAGTAGTAGATGACAAACCTTTAAGCCATCATCAATACCTGCTGAAAAGGTGATGAAAGGATACCTACAAGAAGTTGAGGCCAAGTCTGGCATACCGCAGATCCAATAACGCTCAGGGTACAAAAAATCCTGCAGAAGAAAAGAGTTCCACAACGATTAAGATAATGGTTGAGAGGGTCTGTAAGCCAGCAGCCAAGGAAGGCAGAGCCGAGGTAAGGGCTATGCATGCCAGCAGAAATAAGATGTTAAACAAAGCAAGTTTGTGAAATTGAGAATAGTCACACCCAGAATTGATGACTCCAACAATCCACTGGTTCCTTGAAGCGCAAGGGTCTTTAGTTGGATCAGTATCAATGTGGAATACTTGAGGGAATGACAAGTTGGCACTGTTAGAGCCAGTCTGATCCCATCCCCTGTAATGAGCGATTAACAACACAAGGAATTCATGAAAGCGAAATACAAACTGGACAGAAGCCACAAGACTACAAATAATTATTGTCAAGTACAGCACCTTAGGTTGTGACCACTTGTATGTCATAATGTAATTAGATATAAGTCCATGGATATGAATGAGTAACAACTAACGAGTGGTTTCCCTCTGAATGACCTCCTTATCGATCTCATCCAGCTCAGGGAGAGACTCAAAGTCTTTTGGACTCTGGGCAATGAGAGTACCTTTCTTGAGCATGGGTTCAATGTCCTCCATGCCTTGCTCCTGTGCGAAGGCCCCCACTTGGGCCATCAACGTGTCCTTTGGTATTCCATGCAGGGGATTTTGGATCCTGACATAAACGCTGGCGAAGTTTCTGTTGCATGATCAAGTGGGAACTAAGTTCAACATCTCCCAAGCACCATTTCAAAATGTTGTCATGTGACCATGAAGTTCTGACACCTCTTGCAACATACCATGACTTTGCATTCAGTCTTGGCACAATGCATTCAGTCTTGCAACATGTTCAGTCTTGCAACATGTTCAGTCCCGCAATGTGTTATGTTGATTTTTGTGACGGTGAGTCACTTTGGAATTGATACATATGGCAGCAAATTCCTTTCCCTCCCTTGGGCCCCTGCTTGGATAGGTTTGGGATGCTCCTCCCTGCGTGGTTGGACCAAGCCCCTCACATCTGACTGTACTGATCTCATACTGTCCTGCTAGATTTTCAAAGAACCAGGTCACCATGAATACTTAGAATGGGTAAGTCTTCTTTTTCCAACATCAATTGGTTTCTGATTTATTCTTGTTGGTGTCTCCTGGTCAACAGCCAAATGTCAGTCCTCCCCTGCTGTCTCCAGGCTATGCTATATACATGAACAGCAATGTAAATCCAATGCAACATCACCCACACCACCCACATCCTTTACCGCCAATGCAGCACCATCATCGTCAGAACTCATTATCTCACTATCCATCACCGCCAAATGGTCACACAATGCAGCAACATGTTCTTCTCAGGGTTCACCAGCTAGTTCTGCCGGTCAGGCAATATCTCCTCACTGGCAACAGCATCCTGAAATATGAACTGATTCACTCATCATGCTCACCTCATCATTGCTCTCACCTCATCATCATGCTTGTGCGAGTGCAATGGCTTCACAAACAATCATGAAATCTGCCATCCCTATCACCAACCCTGTTTTCTTCAGATCTTGACATGGTAATTCTGGCACTCAATGTCCTCCTTCACCCTGCCCGGCAATATTCCACCCAGCCATCAGTCAGTCAATCTCTCAGTATCTCCACACAACATCTTCAGTCTCTTGCGAAAAGATGGCCATCACTTTGTGAATACGGTATAGGTCTGACAATGACCTGGACCAGTGCCAGTACACAGGTAGTCCCTGAGACCATTAACATGGCCTTCCAGATGTGCAACAGCTCTGAACAGATGACACCCCCTGTTGACTTTGGTACCCAAACCACACCCTTGACACTCGCTGCACCTGAACCAGTTTCCGCCATCATGTCACACTGCACTCCTGCAACCACTACCTCTGCCAACGACTTCCACAGCTTTCTCAAGAAAGCAGACTACCAGAGCATTTCCCAGTTCTGTGACTGGGCATCAACCACCAATGATGGTGTGAAACTCAAGCTACTCTGGACATGCACTGTGGATGAAGGAAAGAAACTGGGAATAGAGACAAAATCGACCAGTGAAGAAAGATATGGTGAGCTCATGATGAACCAGGGACATGAAGAAGGATCTTTGATAGCAAAGGAAGGGTTTGACAGGGCACTATGGATTGGGAGGACCAAGAAATCACTGAAAAAAGCTGCCACCAACAATACCACCAACTCAGTCACTGAGACTACCACTACCATCAAAACTGACCTGCATAACGACTCTAGCAGCCAGACAACGACAACTGCCACCATTGACACTGTTATGCAAACAGTACCCTGTGCTACCAGTCCATTGATGCCACCGCTATCCGCCACACTGACAACACCCACACAGCCCCCGTCAGCACTGTCAATTTCGTTGACAACCACCACAACTACTTTTTAGACTGCCACCATCATATAGCCTATGCATTTCATCAACTCCCCTGGTGAACTCGTTACTTGGAATCCCAATACTATGCCAATGGTCCCTCTTTCCACTTCTCAGTCATTGTTGCCATGATTGTTGACACTGCATAGTACGATGCATGTTTTGGTCATTATTCCCAGCTGAATGAGCTAAACAATCTTGCAGCATTCAGGTTGTCTAGCACTTTGGCAATTGTACAAGTTGCAACCACATTCTGTTGTCCCTGTATAAATTTTGTTCTCAGTCAGTATCCCAGTTTCTTTTGAATGCTCTTATATCTTTTGTTTCTTGCAATCCAGTATCTCGCACACCTTGGTTTGTAAACCTGCAATACCCCAATGATGTTGCAATTGTCACACCAAGATAACCAGGTATGATACTTCACTGTGCTACATTTTCTTCCTGCCCGCTACTTACTACTCTAGTCAGAACCACTGCACTTTCCCTTGCATTATCGCATCTCGCCCATTCTGTCTAGCTGCTCTACCACTCTACCTTGCATAACAACTGCTGTTACCTTGTGTTCTGATTGCCAGGCCCTAAACAACATAGTATTACAGCCTGCACCCCTGAGAACAAAAGTATGCAATGATGAGCAACTGTGTTCGTCAAAACACATTGTTCACTCAACAGAACAACCCTGCTCCACCAGGAACTCCAAACGACGGTCTGGGAGCTCTCCCAGATGACTTAGGCCCCCTTAGCTTGCCCCCATTCCCCTGGTTGAGCACCCCGGAATGACACATGCCACTGCCACATCATTGTCAATGGACACATCAAAGATGGCTGATTCCCCTGCTCTGGCCGACTCAGGACCACCACTGACAGCTCCAGAACAATGACATACATGGCCAGACCTGGCAAAACACCCCTGACATGTGTCCCAAACACCCTGCTCACCCCAGAACCCCCAGAAACCAGCTGTTTCACTGCTGCCCACATCCTACACCCCTGCCACATCATTAATGATGTTGTTGACAACTGCTGACAACCCCTGTTCACCGTCTACACCCCTGTTTCCACCCATACACCCCTGCTCACCCCTGATCAACCCTAAACAAGCTGTTTCGCCACCTCCTGCACATTTCGACTGGGCTGATGACATTGTGTCATTACCCACTGCCCCCAGCACCCTACTGCAAGACATCTTGGGTCTGAAGACAGGTTGTCCACAGCTGTTTGGGACCTACAATGACATATGAGGCAATGATGAGCCCCACCAATTTTTTTTCCATCATCTCGATTTTTTTTGCCATTCAGCTTTGCCATCTCATGTTCCATCTCAACCTTTATCACCTGATGCCATTGGACCAGGCAAACCTGATATTGTTGCCCCTGTTGGAGTAGCACCTGCACCTGCTGCTCCTGTTCTGAAGCTTGACTGGGATCAAGACCCCTGACTTGCTGACTTGAGTAGGGCCCTTCAGGCATTGGGATGGACACCCTGTTGAGTTTTGTTTTATTTCTTATATCAACCATAGATTTTTTCTGGCTTCAGAAATTTTAGATTTTAGATCATTCTTATTTTCTCATTTGAACAGGTTTCTTTTTTCTGGTAGTTTTCCTTCTGGGTGATGAGGACATTGCAACGTGGGACATGGGTGGATGGCACCACTCCATGTGATCACGTGACTAGCTACATGTACATGTAGACATCCTTGTACAAGACCTTATCACTAGCCATACCATCACCTTGCCATGCCACAGCTATATGTGTCACATGGTTTGACTTGCTGAGACTGCTGCCTGGTAAGCAAGGTTTCTGCTGATGCACCTATTTATATTCCTTTGCACATATTGGGGAGAGACAGTGCACCTGACCTGTGGCTTGTGACCCATGGGTGGTAAGGTCAGATGTCTGTGATGTGACAAATCTTAGTTACTAGTGACATATCAAACTTAAACTTGAACTTTGCTGTTGACACTTTGCTGTTGACACTTTGCTGTTGATACTGAGTGGAAATTATGAACTCCAATGTCTGAAAAGACCTCCTGTGCCAGTGGGGCTTGGACACCTCTTCTTATGCCACTTCCAGGAGATGTTGCAGCTTTCTTCAGGAAATCTTTGGAATCCATCTCAAAGGGTTATCAATCACATTCAACTGTTGCTCATTGGCAAGCTGACCTGAAGAAAGGAGTTTGGGGACAACCAGACATGGTATGAAAAGTAGTTGCTAGCTTGCAAGCTTGTTAAGGTTGTGCTTATTGCGAGGGAGGAAGCGGAGAACACGTGGGTTTTCCAAAGGGGGACAAACGAGACTTGGCTTCAACTTATAAGAAGTTGCACCCTTCCTCTTGATTAGGGTTGTCTCTGATTTACTGGACTTAAATGCAAATGCGGGTTATGCACCGGGTTTCCGTACTAGACAGCAAGTGAGGATGAAGATTCCAAGTAGTGCTTAACTAATCATGGTTCAAACTGAATAGCTTGACCTAATGTGTGAGCTTATATACTAAGTACAAATGTTTCTACAATACTCTAGTAGAGTCTAGAATGACTATTACTAATAGATGAGTAAGATAACTCGGGGATTACATGGGTTGCCCGAAGCCTAGAATATTCCACAGTGTTCTCCCCTATTTTCCTGAGTTGGACTTGTAGCAACTGATTGCCAATTCAGTTACTAATCCTCGTGATCCCTCCCTATCAGTATTACCACGGTCATC
>QLOK01017766.1:0-21551 GCA_003313805.1 Tricholoma flavovirens
TACCACCTCCAAACTTCACCGTTCCCTCAACTAGGCGATCACTCAAGCCTTCTCCCACATCTTTCCTCAAGAGTCCACTCCAGATGCCTTTCTGCAAATTCCATCCTTGCCCGCCTTTGTGCTGGTTTGAGAAATGGTCATTTTCACTTTACTACAGGTCACATGCCTTTGGACTTGAGCTGACAACCAAGTGTTTGAGCAGATATGGATGTATTTGTGACATCCACAAGGGCCTCATCAAGCAATGTAAGAACACGAGTAATCTGGCTGGATGATAGCTTGTGCATAGCAGAGTGGGGGGATTTGGAGAATTGTGAGTGGATAAAAGCATCTTATATAGCATTCTGGAGTGAAGTCACATGACTTTGTATGTTATTGTTTATTGTAATCAACAAAGTCATGTGATTTGATACAATTTTCTATGGAAAAAATCAGTGCAACAAAACCCATCCAATGAGTGACAACTTTAAGTAACATGGGAAAGTTACCAAATGGAGTCATGCAAACTTGTGGCTGTGTCGGTGAGAAGATATGATGTTGAAGTATATTATGTAATATTTTCAAGAATTTAGCAAATTTATTTCCTGAGATATAAAGGCATCTTTCCAAAAGTACAAAACATTGGAAGGGTTTTGTTGCCTACTGTATTATCAGCCTCATTAAGTGCTACTTACTTAGCAACTCCAATCATTTGATCCACAATCATTCTGGATGTTGAGAAACTCCACAACAACATTTGCTCTTCTTTATCCCAGGATCCCATTTTGGCCAAACAATTCCTGAATCCTAGTAATCAAATGGACTATTGATGAAAGTGGCCTACTTTGGCTCAACGATCGGATATTTGTACCTGACATCTTAGACCTCAGGCTTAAGTCCTTCAGTACAAACATGATCATGTCCTGGCTGGACACTTCAGGTTGAATAAAACCCTAGAAGCTGTTCACTGAGAATATGTTTGGCCCAACCTCTGTTCCTTTGTTCAGGACTTCTGCAAGTCATGCACCACCTGCAAAAGGTCCAAGGTACCTCAACATAAGCCTTATGGGCTCTTGAAGCAACTGCCAGTACCTGAAAGGCCTTGGAACTCCATCTCTATGGACTTCATTGAACACTTGCCTGATTCTTTGGGCCACACGGCACTACTTGTAGTAGTTGATCAGCTTTCTAAACAAGGCATCTTCATACCTACTTTGGATGATATCATGGCACCTGAACTTGCCAAGCTTTTCATTATCCATGTTTTCTCGAAGCATGGAGTACCAGCACATGTTACTTGTGATTATGGTTCAGAGTTCGTCTCCCATTTCTTCCATTCCCTAGGAATTGCCCTAGATATGAAGATCCACTTCACTTCAGGTTATCACCTGGAAGGTGATGGCCAGACCAAACATCTAAACCAAACTCTGGAACAATATCTTTGTATCTTCTGCAACTACCAGCAAGACAACTGGTCAGAGATTTTGCCTCTTGCTGAATTCACCTACAACAATTCCCCTAGTGCTATGACAGGCATAATGCCTTTCTTCACTAATAAAGGTTATCACCTGAACATCACCATATTTCCCGAACGTGAATTAGCCTCTGCCAAAGCACATGAGTACATGGTTGACCTACCTGCACCTGACTTCCAAGTTGGACAACAAGTTTTGGTCAAAGCTGAAAATATCCGAATGACTAGACCCTCCAAGAAACTTCCAGAAAAGTACCTAGGACCATTTGACCTTATAGCTCAACCTGGTCCACATTTGTTCATGCTTCAGCTTCCCAAACACCTTCATACTATACACCCCATTTTCCATGTTTTGCAGTTAGAACCTTTGGTGCCAAACACAATCCCAAATTGTACCCAGCTGCATCCTCCTCCCATTGAAGTTGACGACAACTGTGAGTACAAAATCACCAAAATTCTCAATTCAAAACTGGATAACAGGTGTAGGTGTAAGCTCCTTTACTACGTCTGTTATGAAGGCACTGACAAAGAAACTCTTGGCTACCAGCCACCAAGCTAGATCATGCTCAAGAACTAGTAGTGAGCTTCCATACTCATTACCCAAGCAAACCTGGACCTTAGTTCACTCATTCTGTAGGAATAAAACAAAACCAGTTAAATTGGTAATAGTGGTAAACTCATAATTATTCAGCCAACCCACCCTGAAGCCCATTTTTGGGGCCATGCTCAGGTTTGTCCAGATCATTTGGGTCCATAAAGGAAGGACCCACCCCCATGCTCCCTAACGAATTCCCAATATGAGTCCTTCTCAGCTTGTATCCCCTCCAAATCCTCCCCCAGCTCGCTTATGTCATCCTCATCACACTCCTCCTCCCAAGCTTTGGGCTGCCTGTCAGCAAAACATTTGCTAATTATCTTGGTCAACAAGAGCAACCACCAGTCGAGAATCTGCCTCAATGTTTTTACTTCCTCTGTC
Source organism: Tricholoma flavovirens (assembly GCA_003313805.1). Classification (NCBI taxonomy): domain Eukaryota; kingdom Fungi; phylum Basidiomycota; class Agaricomycetes; order Agaricales; family Tricholomataceae; genus Tricholoma; species Tricholoma flavovirens. Next base: position 2,430 of record QLOK01017766.1, read on the forward strand.
AGTTCCTGAATCTCCTCCCTAACTACCTGACCAATCCCAAGTTCAGCCCCCATCGGCCTCCCACTTGGCCCATCCCACCCCATCCAGACAGCCCCTTCGCACTTTTTTTTCAATGAGAAACAAGCTGTACATGACTTGTTTCGGGCCCCTACTACACAGTCACATGGCCATTTGTACCATTTGCATCTACCTTGTTTTAGCAGGTACCCTTGACAAGAAGATGAATACATACTTGCCGCCCACAGTTTTCCTCTGGTATCTCCACCAAAGGGGTTTCAGCTTCTGTCAGCACCACTGACTCCTCTGAGCTCCCATGCTCTACCCTCGGCTTTTTCAATGGACCTGCCCCAGACACCTCCACCTCCCCTACCACTTTCCTCTTACCCTCTGCCACCCTCTGCTTCACCTTCTTCATGGCCTTGCATGTGGCCTTTGCTTCTGCTGCCTGTACATGCTCCTCCTCTGCAGCTAAATGTGCTGCCTCCGCCTCCTCCTTAGCTTTATGCTCCTGTTCCTCTTGCTGCTCCAGCTCCTCCATCCTTGCCTGCAGCTCGGCCTTCTCACGAGCTCATCTCATGCCAGGGGCTTCAACAGTGGTAGTGGGGATGTGAGTGGTGGGGAATGACATGGCAGTTCAAGGGAAAGAAAAACATTCTCGATCAATTGCCTAAAATAGCCCATCAACACTCACATGCCTCGTGGTCTTGGCCCTAAGGGGGAAATACTGTCATGTTCCATTCCACTTACCTCAGATCCAAGATCCGAAAATACCTGAAAAACCTGAATTGATGCATTTTACTTATTTGAAATACTTATTTGAAATTACCCCTAGATACAGATTGTAGCTTAGTTACTTACACAGCTCTTAGTAATGACTACTTCAGCAACCTCTTGGCTTCTCGAAACATCACTGATCCCTGAGTACATACTTAGTATAAAAGCTTAGTTACTTCATTTGTATTCTGCAGTTCAAATATTGAATCTAGTCAATCTCTTTCTCATCCTTCGTTCCCCTTCTTCATTGGGGTTCCTGAATTGATCCTGAACTACCTTCGACTTATGACCTCCTTGAAATTGGGACACTGTAACAGGTGAAGGGCACAACTTCTTACAAGTTGAAGCCAAGTCCCTTCTGTTCCCTTGTTCTGCCCTGCAGTAATTCCCAAATGGGTTCCCAAAAAGAGATCAGTACTCAACAAAAAATCACTTTGACCATCTTGAACCCCTCAATAAGGTCACCATTCAGCACTCTGGTGTCGTCCCAATCCACAAACACTTAGCAGAGCAATTCAGTGGACAAGCATGTGGTGGAATGCTTGATCTTTATGTGGCATTCAATGAACAAAAGGTAGCTGAATCTTTGAGAGACCTAATAACTTTCCAGACCCCCTTTGGTGCACTTTGACTTGTTACCCTTCCAAGGGGTTGGACAAACTCAGTCCCTATCCTACATGATGATGTCAGCTATATCCTACAACCTGAAATTCCCAAAGTCACCATCCCTTACATTGACAATGTCCTAATCAAGAGCCTGACAATGTGATATCAGCTCACTGGAGGTGCATATGAGACTATTCCAGAAAATCCCACCATTTGAAGATTAATTTGGGAGCACTTCAAAAACCTCAATAGGGTTACTCAGTGAGTAAAGTGCTGCAGAGGAACATAAACTCTTCCTTTGTGTCCCCAAGATAACAGTTCTAGAACATATTTGCAACTTTGAAGGTTGAATGGTTGATCCCACTCATATTGATGCAATTTGAAAATGGGGACCTTCTCCAACTCTTACTGAAGTCAAGGCATTCTTAGGAACAATAGGAGTTTGTCATATCTTTATTCAAAATTTTGTGCAACATGCATCACCACTAATTGCTCTAACATGAGAAGATGTGCTTTTTGAATTTGGTCTGAAGCAAGACACAGTGCAAGAAGACCTCAAAAAGGCTCTAATTGGATCCTCAACCCTTCAAGCCATCAACTATTGATTGACAGCACCAGTAATACTATCAGTTGACACCTTGAACATTGTGATTGGATTTCTACTTGCCCAATGTGATCCTGATAATTTTCAAAAATGATATTACAATCCATTCAGCTCAATTCCACTAAATTTGCGAGAGTTGAGGTTCTTGCAACTGAAACTTGAACTATATGGGTTGTATTGAGCTCTTGCAGCTCTTCAATTTTATCTTAATGGTGTTCAAAATCTGATTGTCAAAGTTGAATCATGATATATCAAAGGAATGCTATTGAATCCTGACATTACACCTAGTGCTACCCTCAATAGGTGGATCATTTCGATCCTCACATTCCATTTTGAATTAGTATATGCTGCTGGTACTCACAATGGTCCCAATGGTCTATTGCAAAGACCAATGCAGCCCAAAGACAATATTGTAGATGACAAAGAAGACTTTGGTGACTGGATCAATCAACTACATGGCTTTGTACATCAAATAAATCCCATTGTAACTTGTCCCTCCCATCCTCCTATACTATATTTGACATTTGCACTCACCCCAATCTCCTCAAACTCAAACAAAGTTCAATTAGTTACAATGATATTCCTTGATCAGAAAATGCAAAATGAGATGATTCATGTTTAGTTCGAGTTCAAAAATGGTTAGCAGATCTGGTACAACCCTTGAACTTTTTGAATGAAGAATACACTACCTTTTTATGATATTGTACTGAGTTTTTCATAGATTCAGGAAAACTTTGCAGAAGGATTCACATGGAGCTCACAAGATCATCCCAACACCAGATTCTCATCTTGAAATCATTTGTGCAGCCCACAATGATATTGGCTACAAGATGATCTTTGCTATGAAATCACTCATCACCCTTCAATTCTGGTGGCCCAATATGAAAGCTGACATTGCTTGGTTTATTCAAACATGCCATTATTACCAACTTCAACAAACTTGAAATCGCATTCCTCCTACAGTTGCAACCCCAGCCCCTCTCTTCATGAAAATCTACATCAACATGCCCATGAGTTATGCAGTCTAGGGGGTTTGAACCCTTAGAGCTGGGACTTAGGCAGTTTTGCCCTTGAAAAGGGGCTCATCAGAGGGCTTTACCACTGCCCTAACTGCTCTAATATAGATCATGCAGGATGATCTATTTGACTGGTCATCTCTACCCAACTTATGTTGCTGAGGGAGAGTCTATCACATGTGAGGAACATGCTGGATACCAGACTTGCTCTGGGCCTGTCCGAGTCCAGACTGACTGTGCTTAGTCAGCAGATGTGACTCCAAACAGGTGGGTGATCAATATGGGGATACACTTCACAATGATCTGGTTGCCACCTCCATAATCATGTGACATTGGGCACAGGGGCCAGTGCATGGCCAGTGGTGAACTGGACTTTGATGAGAGCCAGTCTGATGCCATCACTAGATCACTATTTGGAATCAGTTGGCAGTCTCCGAAGATAATGTCAAAACATTGCCAAAGTTGGTTATATTGTATGAGGTGATGTTCCCTAACATATTATCCTGAGTTTCAAATGCTTTGAAAAGAAAGCACAAAAAGCCTCAGCAATTGGATCTTCAAAGACATTATTTGCAGATGGGGCTCACTAGCTGAAATTGTCACTGATAATGGCCCCACATTCATAGCACCTCAGTCAACAATATCACATTTGACATATTTGTATCAGCAGCTACAATTCATGAGCAAATGGCCTCATTGAACAGGCCCACTTCAATGTTTGACAATTGCTATATAAGGCAGTCAACAGTATTGAAGGAAAATGGTCGCTTGAGACACATTTGGTGTTCTGTGCAGAATGAGTGATGATTTGAAAATACATGGGCTGTTTGCCCTACTTTGCAGTGACAGGAGCTCATCCCCTCATCCCTCTCAATATTTCCAAAGTGACATATCTCCAACCCCCTCCTAATTTGATATTATCAACAACTGGTCTCATTGCATGATGAGCTATTGCCTTACATAAACAATCAAATGACCTTGAAAAACTCTATTCAAAGGTCTATACTGCTTGACTCAAAGCTGCAAAACACTTTGAACTAGTTCACAAGTGGACTATTTGAGACTACAATATTTGAGACTACAATTTCAATAAAGGTCACTTAGTACTCATGCAAAACACACAGATCAAAAAATCCCTTGATTAAAAAATGCAACCTCAATATCTAGGCCCCCTCATCATACTCAAAACTATGGAGGTGCCTATGTACTCTGTAAATTCAGCAGATCAGTACTCCATCAACCTGTCACAGCCTTTTGAATTCTCCCCTACCTCACTAAAACATCCATTCCCCTTCCCCCAAACTTCCTCAATCTCAATATTGACCTGAAACACCTCAAACATCTTTGAACAACCAACAAAGTCAACAACATTCATGATATCAACTTCAAACTTGATGAAGATTAAAACTCACTTGATTTTCCATCTTGATCTTCATTCTCAAACTTTTTCTTATCTTTGAACTTATTTTCTTTCATTCTTTCTTTTCATAAGTCATGATATCATATTTAGCATGGTCATGCAAGACTTGAAAGGGTTTTATGGCCATGATGATCTACTGAGCCTTTCCCTCATTTTTGAATTTCACTTTTTCTTTATCAATTTCATTCTTAAATCACTTACAAGTTTTTATTCATTTAAAAAGAAGAATTATATTCAAATTCAAATTCAAAAACAGAAACATTGTATCTAGTTTGCAACCATCTTTTTGATGCCCTCAATCTCATATTCCAGTACCTCTAAATCCACTCACTTCCTTGCCAGGATCTCCATCAACCTCATTTGACAAGCAGCCTGCTCATCGAGGTCTGTGATCCCTCACTCAACCTCTAGATCCTCCTTTTGGTCCTCTTCCCCTTATCCTTCGACAACCTCTTTCTCTCCTTCTTCTTTTCCTTCATTTTATCCTCAACAGCCTTCGATGATTCTTCAGCTGACTCCCCTCCCTCAACAGGCCTGAACACTCATATTTGAAGCCCTAAAAACAATGTTAGTGAGGCTTGCAAGGTTTGAATGAGCTTCATACCTGGTTTTCAAGGCAAAAAATGTTTCACCACTCTGACCTTCACTGCCTCTGGATTTTGAACGCCTCTCCTCAAAACTCCCTGCCACCAGCATCCCTGCACCCCAGTCTTGCACTGATTTCACTTTGCAGCCCTTTCTTGATGACACATGGTGACTGGGACTTGAACACAGTGCAACAATTGCACTACAAACACATTTGTTATTATACTTGAAAATATATCAAATGATCTTGAGGACTTACCAGACCCTTGAAATTGAGCAGCCCTGTCTCTTTGAACCTTGCCCATTTCTTCTCAAGCTTGGTCATCCCCTCTTTGAGCTCATTGATTTCATGCTTGCCTTTGTCATTCTCCAGGGCTTTGGCCTTTTGCTTCCTTAACCTCACAATAGGTGCATCCTCCTCATCTTCATTGACCTTGACCACCCCCTCATCCTTCTCAATCCCCTTTGCCTTGAGCATGAGCTCCTTGTTTCAAATCTTCTTTTGAAATAGTTTTAGCCTGAAACTTGGCCAAGACCAAGTTGCAAGCCTCAATGAGGGCAGCCTCTTGACCCTTGATCTCTGCTTTCATCACTGCAGCAGCTGCCTCTCAAGCCTCCTCCTGCTCCTTTCAAACACTCTCCTTTGTGATCTCATCCTGCAGCTCTGAAAATAAAAAGTCCCTGCCCCATGAAAGCCACTGCTTGCATCACACTAACAGTTTGAACATGTCGAGAACCTACCTGGATGGCTGAATCCCATTCCTCACCCAGGTCACTTGTCATCTCATCATATTCTGCCTAAACGAAACAGTTATAGCATTATAAAGAGGCTTCAAAGTATGAAGCCTACCATCCTTTCACAAAAACCCTTCCCCACACTTGAAGTTGACATCAAAATGTCAAAAGAGATGGAAGATATAGAAAGAAACACATTGCAAACTTAGTTGATCAGTTTTTGTTGATCAGTTTTTCAACACAATCTCATGATTGGCACATGACACAGTTCGACTGACTTGGGACAGTCAGTATTTCAGTCCAGGGGAGGATGATACATCCACCTTGCACCTAGAGCTCTGGAGATATGCAGATACTTTTCACATTGCACATTACAGCTCCACACGACAGTACAAATGTCCACAAACAAGTTCAAACACATTTTGAATGATTCTTGAGCAATATCAAGCGATATTGAGCCCCTCAAATATCTTTGATTAAACTTAGAGCATTCACACGAGTCCCTCATACCTCATATGACCCTATTTGATTGTTATTTGAGAGGTTCCAACCATGTTTCAAATATTTGATCAGCCTCAAACAGTGATATTGAGCTCTTGAACTTTCTTGAACTAGTTTGATTGAGCTCAATCTTCTTCGAACTTCCTCAAGTCTTTCCATGATACATTCAACAAGTCTACCAAGTCTATTCAAACAACTTACGAGACATCCACATGTCTTTGAACCCTTTGTAATCATTTTGAACTTCATTAATTGACTTTGAATGTACTTTGTGCACCTCAAGTGGCCACATTTCTTATCATCAGATACTCATACCATCCTCCCACACCTTGCTGATAATACTCAACCAGGAAACCCACACAAAACCCTACAAATGGCTTTGTATGGTATAACATGGGTTAGAGGAAGGTAGTGAGGTGGTTCCAAACTTCACCAAGGTAGACCAAGGTTATATGATGTAAGAGCAAGGGATTTTGAGGATTTTTTAATCAAGGTTTGGTAAAAGCTTGAGGTTGCAATAAAAGTTTGAGGTTGCAATAAAAGTTCAGGGTCTTGATAAATGTTCAAAACATTTGAAGAATAGACCAGATACATGGGAGAGGATGCAAACAATGAGGATAGGGGCCAGATAGGCACTAAGATGCAAGTGGCGATGACTGGACAATGTTCAATATGTTTGAGACACAAAATAAAATGATTTTTGAGGAAGTTTGCAACAATTTCACAAATCTTTGAGATAAGACTAGAGACTTGGACTCAAGAGTCGGAGCTCTTAAATCAGATGATAGAGACGTAAGGCAAACAGTTTCTTGTTCAAAAGGTAGGTAATACAAAGTTATATAGGTTTGAAAACATAGGACTAAAAAGGAAATAAAGCATGAAGCCTACATGAGGCTGGATGTAAATGATCTAATGGGTCTAACAATGATGGGTAAATGATGGAATGATGTAAAAGATGAGACAAATGAAATGAGTCCATGTGGAGAAACACATGTTCCCTTTGAGGAGTCTGAAAAACTTCAAAAAATCCTCTCATGTCCTTCAAATAGCAATCCTATCTATTGTTCTGGGTCCAAAAATCCCATCATATGATGTTGCAAGGTGTGGGAGGGTGTTCCAAGTCTACAATGATAATGAATACAACTGCCAAAGTGTGTGAAGTAGCTTGAAGTTCAATCAAACTTGTTCAAAGTCGATCAATGAAGGTCATGATGATTGAGGAATGTTCAAAGATGTGCAGATGGCTCATAGGTTGTTCAAATAGACTCAGTAGGCTTGTTGAATGTATTATGAAAAGACTTGAGGAAGTTCAAAGAAGATTGAGCTCAATCAAAATAGTTTGAGAAAGTTTGAGAGCTCAATATTGCTGTTTGAGATTGTTCAATCAACTGTAATGTGATTGATGCTTGTCAAATGAGGTTCTGATGGGGTCAGATGAGGTAGGAGGGACTCATGCAAATGCTCTAAGTCAAATCAAAGATGTTTGAGGGGCTCAATATTGCTCGATATTGCTTGAAAGCCAGTTGAAATGTGTTCAACTTGTTCATGGATGTTTATACTGTCATGTGGAGCTGTAATGTGCAATGCGAAAAGCATCTGCATATCTCCAGAGCTCCTGGTGCAAGGTGGATGTATCATCCTCCCCTGGACTGAAATACTGACTGTCCCCAGTCAGTCAAACTGTCATGTGCTGATCATGAGATCGTGTTGAAAAGCTGATCAACAAAAACCAATCAATGAAGTTTGCAACTTGTTTCTTTGTACATCTTCGATCTCCTTCACAATGCCGAACTTTTGCTTTATACTCATGTCTCTCCTGCTCATACCCCAGACTGATATTGCCAACTGTGCAAAATCCATGCCTGAGCATGGTGTGGCAGAGGAAATTGACTTCAAAGTGTGGGGCAAAGCATTTTGCAAGAAAATGGTAAGTTTTCATAGTTTGAAGTTGTGTTCTATGCTGAAAAATGTTTTGTTCAGGCAGAATACAACAAAATGGTGGATGATCTCAGGGAGAACAGGATGCAACCACCCAAAAGGTCATTGAGGAGGTTGTTAAGTTATTCAAACCATTGGCCTGACAGGAGTGGCTTTCACGGGGTGGGGACCTTTTATTTCCAGAACTGCATGATGAGATCGAGAAGGAGAGGGTTCAGGTAGAGGAGGAAAATGCTTGAGAGGTGGCTGCTATGGCAAAGAAAGCAGAGATCAAGGGTTGAAAGGCAATGCTGGTTGAGTTGTGAAATTTGGTCTTGGCCAAGTTTTGAGCCAAGACCATTTCAAAAGAGGACCTCCAACAGCAAAACAAGGAGCTGGCACTCAAGGCAAAGGCCATCAAGAAGGATGAGGAGGTGGTTGAGGGTGATGAAGATGAGGAGAATGCCCCTATGGTGAGGTTAGGGAAGCAGAAGGCCAAAGCACTGGAGGCCAACAAAGGTGAGGACAAGCTCAATGAGCTTGAAGAGGGAACAATTGAGCTCAAGAAGAAATGAGCAAGGTTTGAAATGACAGGGTTACTCAATTTTGAGGGACCAGTAAATCCTTGAGATTCTTTGAGTATACTAACAAACTCACTTGTATGGCAATCATTGCACTGGGTTCAAGTCCCAGCTGCCATGCATCATTGAGGAGGGGGCCACAAAGTGCAATCAGTGCATGACTGGGACACAGGGATGCTGGTGGCAAGGAGTTTTGAGGAGAGGTGTTCAAAAGCCTGAGGTGGCAAGGGTTGGAGTGGGGAAAGTGAAGGTGGTGACATAAGCATCACCTTGAAAACCAGGTGTGATGCATTTTTGAACTTTTTCAATTTGATCTAACTTGTTTTCAGTGCTTTGAATTTGATTGGTGGGCCATGTCAAGGGAGGTGAGCTGGCTGCAGGATTGTCAAAGGTGGTTGAGAAAACAATGAAGGAAAAGAAGAAGGAGAGGAAGAGGTCATCAAAGGGTAAGGGGAAGAGGATTGAATCAGAGGATGTAGAGGTTGAGGGAGGGATCATGGACCTTGACAAGTGGGCTGCTCATCGAACAAGATTGATGGAGATCCTCACGAGGAAGTGGGTGGATTTAGAAGTATTATAATATGAAATCAAGGGCATCAAAACAATGCTTGCAAACTAGATAGAATGCCCATGTGGGGAAACACGTGTTCCCTTTGAGGAGTCTGAAATACCTCTAAAAGCCTCTCATGTCCTTCAAAGTGTGACCTTGCCTATTGTTCATAATGCAATAAGCTTGTCATATGATCTTGTGAGGTGCAGGAGGACAGCATGAGTCTCCAATGATAAGGAATACAGCTGCTGAAGTGCATGAAGTAGCTTGATATGGGTTCGAAGTGCACTCAAGTTCAATCGATGATGTTTGAAGTGATCACAAATGGTTCGATGACATTCATAGGGCTTGTGAATCAATCAATAAGTATATCTGGACATGTGGAAAATATGGTGAAGATGTTCAAGGAAGTTTGACGAAGATCAAGCTTGATTGAAAGAGCTTGAGAATTATGGAGGGTTTGATATTGCTGTTTGTGGTCAGTTGAATGTGTATAACATGATTGATACTTATCGAATGAGGTTCAAGGGGGTTGTATGAGGTATGAGAGTGTCATGCTAGTGTTCGAAGTCAGAATTGAAGATGTTTGAGGGCTCTATATTGCATGATATTGCTTGAAATTGTGATTGAAGTTGTTTGAGGTCAATTGAGGTTGATTGGACTACTGTATAGAGCTGTTGTGCCCAATGTGAAATGTACTGGTGTGTTGTCCCAAGTACTACCTGTGATGTGGATATTAATGATATCTTCCACAGGTCCATATACACTTATTGATTGATTCATGAGCCCTATGAACATCATCGAACCATTTGCAATCATTGCAACCTTCATTGATCAACTTTGAACAATACTTCGCACTTTGGCGACCATATTCATTATCATTGGACATTCATACCACACCCCCTGTGGTGATCCTGGACTTTGTTTACTTTTATTATAATTACAATGCATTGCCTTTTGACTGGCCCTTGTTCTCATTGTGTGAAGTCTCGAAAGACCCCCCCATCACTCACTACACTTTTTGAACACATCAACTTGTATAGAGTTTAACTCAACATGACCCTGATCTTCTCCTGCAAGGGAAAAAATTCTTGATGTGATCCATGATGGAAGCATTCCCATCATGAACAGCCAACAATGCCTCTTTGCATTGTCTCTTGCTTTGAACCATCCCTCTGCACCTGAATTTTTTTTTCTTTCTCCATTGCTGAAGAACATAGAATGAAACCCATCCCATGGTCTGGATATCCAAGGCCAAATTGAGGAGTAGAGCAAAGCCTGCTAGCAGGCAACTTGTGTGGGAAATGACAATCCCATCTCCAGCTGGCTCTGGATTTCCTGGGCACCCCCCAGGAGCTTGGTTACTCAAGGTGCATACAGGCACCTTGAGAATAAGTCCTTCTCATCAGAAGGATTCAACCACCCTCAAAGCACATACACCCACTTCAAGATGATTAGAATTGCCATCTGTCAGTCTAAAAAACTGCAAAGATGCTGCAGACAGTGATGTCAACTCCAAAAGATGTTTCTCATCCAAGAGCAGTCGATGAGACTCCCAGTCCAGCCCAGGCCTTCTTCCTGGATACACCCAACCTTCTGGGATGGGTGAATCAAGCCCAGAATTTAAACTTGATCATGTAACCCCGATCAATGGTCCACACAACAGTCTGGAGTACAACTGTACAAGGCTCCCCAACTGTCTGCAGCACAATGGCCAAGCATACTGGCATCATCACCAGTGACACCAATGTCTGAAAGTGCCAGGCTACACTGATGCAAGGAGAAGAAACCTTTCAAGGCACAGCCTCAAGGTGATGAATTCAATGTTGAAGCAGAAGCTGAGCATTTCACTCAGCTTGCTACCAACATATATCTCCATTGCAGGGATGCAAAGGACTTCGAACCTGAGAGGTTAGAAGATCAACTTCAAGAACTGGCTAAAAACTATGCCAGTAATTTTCCCCATAGGCCCAATCCTAGGCCTACCATCCCTCACTCTACCCAGCATGCAGAGCAAGGGTACCCCACCACTGACAAGCATGATAGTCCTTGTCAGGATACCCTGAAGGGACCCTCTAAGAAGAGGGTCCATTATATTGACAAGGATAGGACTGCCCTGCAGAGGATTTGCAATGGTGACCTCTGGGATGGACAATCCACATCAATCCCCGATCAAGGGATTTGATTCAACAAGGAGGGTCATCCTTGGGACAAGGGTGACCACAATCATCATCAAGACCACCTGACTGGGAGGACTAAGCAGCTGGTGCAGAGTCACACTGGCCATGGAGGAAACCCTGGCAGAGACAGGGATGGTTCTTACACAAGTGGAAGTAGTCCTGACTCATCGTACCATGAAACGAGTCAAGATACTTGAGGGATATCCATAGAAAGATCCATAGACAGATTGACAGTAAGGTCTCTGTCTCATCTGATTCAATTGCTTCTGGGGGCAAAAATGGTCCCAGAGTTCCCAACCCACCCAAGTATGGTGGATTGCCTGACACTGAAGGTTTTGAACATTGGCTGAATACCCTCCTCCAGTGGCTGAAGGTAAACAAAATTTGTGGCCCTGAGCTTGACTCAGACTGCATGGATTCACAGCGATGTTCCTTGAGAACACTGCCCTAACTTGGTTTGAGGACAGTGTTAACAGTGCATACTGTCAACAAGCAGCTTGGACTTTCAAGGAAGTCATCACCAGCCTCTATGACCGGTTCATGCATGAGAATGCTACCCACAACACCACTGATAAGTTCTGGCACATTGAGTATAACAGCGAGGAAGGTGTTATGAGTTATTACCACAAACTGGAGCAATATGCTACCAGAATGATGCAGGCCCCAGACCCTTTCATGTTCAAGATGCAATTGATGGCTGGATTACCTGCTAATATCATATCCTTTGTATTGGACAAAGGATGCTCCACTGAGACAAGCTCAGCAGATGATATCCTTCACTATGCCTGCCAGGCAGAGGAGATTGGAAAGATGAGGAAATGCTTCAATGAAAAGAAGCATATAATGGATTCAACTAGGTTGAAGACTACATCTTCGACCAAGCACTCCAAACCCAAGGACCCTTCTCCAGAAAGGTCAATTGAATGGTCTCAGGACTGTTCTCAGAAGCACAATAGGAAATATTATGACTACCATCAACCTTCTGGCTCAGGGTACCCCAACCAGAATATTCCCTCCTGATGAGTGGTGCTTCAGGAGGGAAAGCCCAGTGACACTTGGGACAGAAGTCAGACAGGAGGTCCAACAAAAGCAAGATGCCTGCTTGTTACAGCTGTGGGGGACCACACTATTCCACTGATAAGAAGCACCCCAAATATAGGCAGCCCAAACTGGCAGTGAAAATGTATGTATGCCACATGGGAAAGATCAGTCTCTGAAACTGATCAGAGATGCCCTCCTAATATTGAAAGGGAGGAGGATAAGCATCTGAGCCCTGGTATGGACTCAGACAATAAGTCAGCTTCAAAGGAGAGGTTTGGCACTGCACATAGTGACTCAGAGGAAAGTGATTCCTCTGAGTGTACAACTTGGAGACAGACAGTGAGTCTGCCCCCTGTGGAGATTCTGAAACAGAGTGCCTTGGAGTGATCCATGAAATTGCATCAGGGTATGACTCTGACAGTTGCCCATCTGCCCAGTTGGTATCTGACTTGGAGGAAGTGTCTGATGACAAATCAGAAAAGGCTCTTACCTTTTCTGAAAGATTAGGTGTCATGATGGACAACCTATTCACCAACAAGCCACACTTCAAAGGCATGGCCACTTTGAGGACATCCTCAAAGAAGATATCTTGTCCTCCCTGGAGTGAGAAAGACAACCAATGCTTCGGTGCAAGGATGAAACTTCACAATCTGGAAGCATTTGTTCTCCTTGACTCAGGCTGCACATCTGACTTGGTTTCTCCAGAATTCACCACATCTGCAAATTGTAAAGTGCACAAGTTGGAAGAACCTGTGCCTCTGCAACTGGGAACAGTTGGCAGCCATTTGAAGATAAACTTCGGACTATTTGCCAATTTCAAAATCAGTAAAACAAAGGATAACCATTACTTAAATGTTGTCAACATTGACAGGTACAATGTCATCCTTGGCACCATGTTCATGAGAAAACACAGTATCACCCTGGACTTCAAATGCAATGAGGTCTGAGTGAAAGGCAGGGTCCTTGATATGATTATTGAGGGACCAAACACCTTCAAGCAAGTGAGGAGGCATGCCATGCGACCTCATCCTCCAAAGAATGAGTGACTCCTGAGCAGCTCACTGGCTGCTTGCAAGAAAAAGAACCCAGACAAAGATGGTCTGAGTTTGACTTGAGTACAGCTGCCATTGGTTCACAATGGGTGGTGGAGGTGGAAGAGGTGGACAATGTTGACAAACCTTGCCCCTCTGGTTTGAGACTTTCGGATCCTATTCTATTGGGACCAGAAGATGACCTGGAAAACAGCAACGATCTAGAGGAGATTGTCCACAAATTTACTCAGGATCGATTCCCCAATGGACCAAACTCTGAACATGAAAAGTTCAATCCTTCAGTCCCCACAATGCTACTGCCTGAACAGGTTGATGACCTGAACAATGTGCTGTTTGCCATCTGTGAGGACCTGGCTGGAAAAGCCAAGGCAGAGGGCTGGCTCTTGAAGGAGGACCTCCCATGCCTCAGGGAGGAGTGGAGACAGTCTTGTAAGGACATCCTGAATGGTGTTCCTGACAAATTACAATTACCTCCCTTGCAGGAGATAAACCACCATATCCCTTTGGTGGACATTGAGAAGAAGTACAATTACTATCTTCCCATATGTCCTGACTCAATGAGGAAACCCCTTTCCAAGAAGATAAGCAAATACTGCAATGCAGGTTGGTGGTGTCCCACTTGTGCTGAGCTGGCTGCACCAATGCTTGTGGTATCCAAGAAGAATGGGAAACTACACACTGATAAACACACAGAAACATAATGATAACATGGTGAAGGACGTTACACTGTTTCCAGATCAAGACCTGATAAGGCTTGATGTCGCTCGAGCTACATTTTGCTTGAAGATAGATCTCTCAGATGTGTATGAACAGGTCCAAGTGGAACCAGAGGATGTTTGGAAAACTGCCTTCTCAACAGTTCAGGGCATCTATGAGAGCCTTGTTATGCAACAAGGCAACTGTAATGCACCATCAACCTTTCAGCAGTTCATGAACTCTATATTCTGAGATTACATCAGAGTATTCATCCACATTTACCTGGATGACATCTTCATGTTTAGTGAAATGATCATAGAACACCAGCAACATCTGGAGCTGGTGTTTAGCAAATTATGAGAGCACTCTCTGTTCCTTGAGCAGGGAAATGTGAACTCTACGCTGAGAAGGTAGAGTGTCTTGGTCATATGATTGATGAGCACAGCCTTCACACTGACAGCAACAAGATGGCATGGATGCGAGAGTGGAAGACACCTTGTAACTACTGCAAGGTCCAAAGATTTCTTGGCCTCATGCAGTATCTGGCACATTTTTTGCCAGACATCAGCACATTTACCAGCCTGCTGTCAGCAATAACAAGAAATGGTCAAGCCTTTCAATGGGGACCATTGCATGACCACTGCTTCCAGATGATCAAAAGCATCTGCTGCATGACTCCAGTGCTGAAGCTGATTGACCATGAATCACCTGAACATATTTGGGTGATCTGCGAAGCTTCAGTCTTGGGACTGGAGCGATGTATGGGCAGGGTCCAGAGTGGCAGACTTGTCAGCCTGCTGGTTTCCTGTCCAACATGTTCTCAGATGCTCAAAGGAACTATCAGACCTTTAAGCATGAGACCATCATAATACTTGAGGCTCTCCTCAAGTGGGAAGACAAACTGATCAGTAGACATATTCATGTTGTCACCAATCACCAGGGGCTGGAGTTTTGCCAAACCCAGCATCACCTCTCTGCTACACAGACATGATGGATGGAATATCTATTGTGCTTCAACTTTGACATTTGTTATATCAAAGGCAAACTGAACAAGGTAGGCGATGCTCTTTCCCACTACTACCAGTTTGACTCTTGGGATGATGCCCCTCTAGTCCAGCACTATGTCTTCACAGACATATGCCTTGACCCAAACCATGAGGATCTCCCATGGGACTGACACCTCGAACTAAAGAATTGAGTGATTGAGACTCCATCCGCTGATAGTGCTTAGTAGGATAGCCCAAACAAAACACCTAAAACAAAGGTATCTGAGGGGATCATCCAGTCTAGTATAAAGTAGCAAGTTGGTTCCAAGTTGGAAGACCTAGTTCAAGGTTAGGGAGTCAATAGCGAGGGAATGTGAAGAATATTGAGCGTTCAATCAAAGTTTGAGGTTGGTTGAGCTATGGAAGTAGGATCGTTTGAGAGGGGAGACAATTGGATTGTGATGAAGAGGACGTTGTCAAGGAGAATACAATATGTGATAGAGGAAAAGGACATTCAATAGGCTAATAACAAGGATGTGAGCGATTTCGCACTACTTCGAACTAAGTCGGGTTTCTTGGACTCAAGAGCAGAGACTCTTAAATCAGACAATAGTGAAGTGAACCCGAATGGTTTCTTGTTGAAAATATAAGTGATACAAGCTTTTATAGACTTTAAGAAGATGATACTAAAAGGGAAAATGTAACATGAGGCAAACATGAGGCAGGAAGTAAGTGAATGAATGGGCCTAAAAACAATGGATAAAATAATAAATGATGTGGAAATGATATAAACAGTTTGTGATACCATGTTCCCCCTTTGAGGAGTTCGAAATACTTTGAAAATCGTCCCATGTCCTTCAAAAATGCAATGTTTTTCGTTATCTTGTGTCCGATAAGCATGGCATATGACCTCTAGCAATGTGGTAGCAAAGGTACGATGTTTGATGATAAGAAGGATGGCCACCAGAGCGCTTGAAATAGGTCTAAATGTGGTCAAAGTTCGCTCGAAATTGATCGAGGTCAATCAAAGACAATCATGGTGATCATGGAAGCTTGTTGAAGATTGTACAGTGTTCAAAGTAACTCTTTAGATTGTCTAGAGATGTTGCAATGAAATTTGTGAAAGATCCTTGAAGTTCGAAAGTGATCAAAATCATTTGAGCTGTTTGAGTGTAGACGCGTCCATTCGAAGTCATTAGAACATTTGGGGGAGCATTGCAGGTGGCCGGTTAATACTTGAGAGGTGTCGAGGAATATGTCAATTGAATCTACAAACATGCAAAGTTGAATATGAGGTCTTTGAGAGGTGTGATATCACTCAATCTTGCTCGGAACCATTAAAAATTGTTCAAAATGTGTTCAAATGGAGGCCTTCATATTGCTGCGCAAACCTATCATAAGGAAAAGTACTTGACCATTCCCAGATACTCCCAGAGCTCCAACTGTGAGGTGGACCTATCACCACCACCTCTCAAAAACAATGGATCAGTGAACAACTCAGAGCTCACCAAGAACAGATTGAAGAGCGGTAAACTGCTGTGCTGCAAATGAATGCAGGCATGGAAGGGGAAGCATCCCCATCCCCCAGTGGTAATGAATCAAGGGATGACCCTTCAATCTTTGAATCTCAATCAAAGGGGCCCAATCTACAGGAGTTCATGACAGAGCGGGATCCCTTGAATGACAACATCCAGAGAGGATACATCATTAACCATCTTTTCAAGAAGACTCTTGAAAAGCCCAGGGATCACCCAGGTTTTGAGATCTGGGATGACTTCAGATGGATGAAGAATCAAGGTGGAGAGGAAGTCTTGTGTGTTCCCTCCACCAATTCCAAGGGTATGACCTTACATGGTCATATTATTGAGCAGGCCCATATGATCATAAGGCATGGAGGCCCTTTGAAAATGTCAGAATATATCCAATGTTGGTATTGGTGGCCTCAACTCCAGTACAAGGTCGAGACTCTGTAACTTGTGCAAATGATGCATTCACTTGAAAGGGGAATATCGCTCACCTTGGGGCAGGCTGCACTCCCTGCCAACCCCTGTCTGACCTTGGGAGTTCATATGGATGGACCGTTTCCCAAGTCCAATGGGCATGACTACCTCTGGGAGTCATTTGTCGCCTATCTTCAATGGTTCACTTGATACCATTGAATACAATGATGACAGCTTCTGAACTGTCTCCCTTATTTATAAAGGAGATCATCTGGCTCCATGGACTCCCCAACTTGATTGTATGTGATTGAGACTCAAAGTTCACATCCAAATGGTGGCTTGAAGTGCACTGTATCTTGGACATCAAAATATTGATGTCCACCTCATTCCACCCTCAGATGGATGGAATTACTGAAAGAGTGAACTGTTTGATTGCTCAGATCTTATGAGCATTTATTTCAAAAGGATTGGGTGAAACTATTGCCCTTGGTATAGTGTGCCATAAACTCTACCATCAACAGGGCAACAGGCATGGCCCCATTCGAGATCTGTGGGCTCCTGCCTTGTATGATGCAGAAACTCCCACTGGTGGAGTGCATCCTGCCTGGGGTGCACACATTCACAATAAATGCCCTTTGCAACATGGCCATCACACCTGATTGCATTATCACTGAACGAGTAGGGTTTGAAGGTCTGGTTAACAGAACCAGAAAAGACCATGGACTGGACCAGACCATAACCGATCAGGACCAGAACCATGGTCTCAGTTACACCCCATCAGGTAAATATCAGTCTATGGTCCTACTCGCATAACTACGTATGTTGGACTGGTAAGAACCAGTTCAGACCAGTTACAGACTGGACTGCTGGTTCTAGTTCTACTTACACATTGCCAGTGTTATATTTACCAGTTTTGGCACTCAGATGAGTGCCACAAACCTTGTATTTACTTATCTACTATTTATATACTTATTTTACTGAGGGGGAAGCGACACCCCAAAGAAAGGGGAGCTTGTGGAAGCAGGATATTATATACTAGTTGATGTTTATTACTATTTGGTTCCAGTAAACAAATGTGAACATGTCACATCATGTTCATGTTCATGTTCACTTACTAATATGTTTGTTTGTTTGTTTGAACATGAATGCAATGCGACACATTCACATTTGTTTACTGGAACCAAATAGTAATAAACATCAACTAGTATATAATATCCTGCTTCCACAAGCTCCCCTTTCTTCAGGGCATCACTTCCCCCTCAGTAAAAGTATATAAATAGTAGATAAGTAAATAAAAGGTTTGTGGCACTCATCTGAGTGCTGAAACCAGTAAATATAAGATAAGTTGTAGTCATGGGGCACGAAAGAACAGTCTCAACTGAGTCTCAACCAGTTATGGTAGGGACTGATCTAGACTGGTTAATGGACTGAGACTGGACCGATGATAACCAGTCCTTGGTGGTCCGGTCCTGGTCTTCATTGCCTTGCAAAGTAGATGGACCGGTTACAGTCCCAGTCTTGTCGAAAATGGCAAAAAGACCAGACTGGACCAGACTTTCAAACCATATGAACAAGTGTTTCAGTGATACTATACTAACAAGCACCAGTGTGATGAGCCTGATGTCAAACAGGGAGATCTCATCTACCTGTCCACAAAGAACCTGACCCTGCCCAAGGGACAGGCCAGTAAGCTTCTACCAAAGTTCGTAGGTCCTTACAAGGTCCTATGAGCCTTCCATGAATCCCCCAACTACAAGTTGGAGCTCCCAGAGGAATCCAATCACAGGCAAATCCACCAGCACTAGCCACGTTCAAAGTTGAGCCGCGACTTTCGCGGTCGCGGTCGTGGGTCATCACATAAGCGAAATTTATGACTCCGATAGTCACGTCGGATTGTGCGTTACAATCAATAACAATCAGATTGTAACCACAGCCATG
>QLOK01017769.1:0-13118 GCA_003313805.1 Tricholoma flavovirens
CGTCTATGGACAAGCCAGATTTGCCCACTGGTATCAGGAAAGGGTGTTTGGGCCAAGAATCTATGTCGATGAAGAAACATCTACAGTTTGATTTAACCATGACACTGACCTCTATGAAGAAGACAATGGCATTTCATTGGTTGAATTACCACAACGGCCCATTCCATTGAACTTACGACGGGTCCATTTCAAAACTCCACCACAACCAAATTCACCATTATCATCGTCAGATGGCGCCCAGCCTCTTTGTTTCCCACCATCAGCACACATTCTGTAAAACTCTCCTTCACTCCTTACATCATTCCGACCAAACACAAACAAAAAAAAAAAAAAAGAAAAATTTTATTAATGATCGGATATCTGATCGGACCCCATCTACATCCCCACACCAAACTCAGCTACCACCTCCATAACTATTTCCTCCCCTACATTCCCCTCTACTCTTCGCTTCTCTGCCCTTTCCTTCAACCAATCTCGGAACTCCGCTTCCTCTGCCTGCAACTCTGCTACTTTGTTCTCCATTTCCCTAAAATTCATGTCTGCCACCCACTCATCGAAAATTTCGTCCTCCTGCTCGTTATCCTGATGGTACTGGAAACTATCCAGCACCTCCTGCACCACCCACGTCACCTTCTCCAGATTTACCTCCACTGCCTTGATGGATGCCTGTTGTAACTGCACCATTTCCCTTATCATTTCTCTCATCTCCCTCAATTCTTCGCTTACGGACCCCAACAGAACTCCTATGTTCTCCTTGCTATTACCCTCCCCATGTCCCCAAACCACCCCTATGCAATGGTGCTTAGCCTTGCTGCACACCAAACATGACTTCGCGCGGCCCTCGCGGACCTGCACACACTCCCGCTCACTAGCTGAACATCTAGGAACATTAACTAAAAGAAGAACACAAAAATTGGTCACTTACTTTTTGCAGGGCATCTCTGCTGTTTCCAGAGTCGACCCTTCCTCGAATTCTGTAGCGGTCTCCCCTACGGTCTCTGCCTTCTTCACTTGTTTCTTGAGTTTTGGCTGCTCATCGGCCACCTCCTCAGCTCCCGACTCGGCCTCCGTCACCAGCGCCCGTTTCTTGCCTTTTTTGGCAGCCTTCCTTGCAGCCTTTGCTACTACCAACTCCTCGGTCTCCTTGGCCTCCCTGGCCTCTCTCTCAGCGGCCTCCTGAGACTCTCGTTCCTTACATTCGTTTTCCGCAATTCATTCCTCTTCGGCTCGTTTTTGGGACTGCATTAGCATCTGCAGAAGCACGTTGGTTTGATCCGCAGCAGACATGCGAGAAAAATCGAAGGTTCCGATGCTGGACATAGTGGTGGAGGTAGGAGGAGAAATGAAAAATTTTCTAAAAAAAATTGCAGTCTAGACTTCAACACTCACATGCCTCGAAGGCTCGGCCTTAAGGGGGACATACTGTTATGTTCCGTTCCACCCGATTTGGACTTCTGATGGAACACCGCCCCAGACTCCGATATATGTTGAGATCAATCAGATTCCATTCTAGTGCTTAGTGTAGACTTTGTACATAGTTACTGTAGTTACTCATAGGATTTTACCTTGGGCTAATACCTCAGGTACTGCCTGTACTGCCGACCACAGCTAACGTACATAGCTCTTACCTCGGTCTCTGATCTCGGATTTCATATTAGTATTTAAACTTAGATACTTTGTTGGTATTGGGCAATTCGAATATTATACGTTTTATATGTTTCATACGTTTCACACATTATCATATGTTATTCACCCTCTTGTCTTTGTCTTCGGACTTCCGATCAGTCCCCTACTCGAATTCCTGATCATCCTCCAGTAAATTGAACACCGTAACAAGTGAAGGGCGCAACTTCTTAAAGGTTGAAGCCAAGTTCTCTTTGATACCCCTCCGGATTACCGATTGGTTCCCGTGCGGATTCTCCTTCAGCCTCAGTTTATAACAGTGATGTGCTGTCCAGAAGGGAAGACCATGTCCCTGAAAACGACACTGACAACAAGGATGCCACCCTCCTACCAGACAAATTGTTTGTCAAATTGATCAATACATCAATACACGACCTATTTGCTGAACAAATTATGAAAGAAGACCTGGTGCAAGATGCAATCAAAGTGCTTAAGGAAAAGGGACCCCACCAATAAAATCATCTCTGGAAGATTGGAGAGTGGAAGATGGGTTATTATATTTTAATGACAGATGCTACATGCCAGATGATGCCAATCTTTGAAGACAATTGGTGGAGAAATACCACAACTCATTACCCAGAGGACACCCTGGTCAATGGCAAACAATGGAATTACTACACAGAGATTACTGGTGGCCTGGAATGGTCACATTTGTCAAGAACCTTGTAAATGGATGTGTTACATGTCAGCAAATGAAGGTCAATACACATCTGATGATGCTGCCTCTCTCCCCTATCAAATTTGATGCAACATGCCCATTCGCTCTCATAACAACTGATTTCATCACAGATCTACCAGAATCTGATGGATTTGACATGTTGATGGTCATGGTAGACCATGGGCTTACAAAGGGGGTAATTCTAATCCCTTGCAACAAAACCATTGATGCTATAGGAGCTGCCACCCTCTATCTGGGCTATGTTTACAAAAGGTTTGGCCTTCCTGACAAACTCATCTCCGACAGAGACCAAAGATTTGCTTCTCAGCTGTTCCAAGAACTCAGAAGAATCCTCGGGATCAAACTAGCAATGAGCACCACCTATCACCCACAGACTGATGGAAGTGTCTCTTACTGAAAGCAGAATTTGTGCACAATCAAAGGACACATTCAGTACAGAAAAAATCCCCATTCTACCTCATGATGGGATATGAACCCAAGACAATTCTGCTCCCTTATATGAAAACTAACATACTAGAACTATAGAAGAGGATTGTCCTTCTCCAAAGAGCATGAGATGAAGCCCTAGCAACCCACGAGCTTGCTAGGAAGATGGTTTCAGAGTGAGTTCACCAGAACTTCTCCCCATTCAAACAAGGACAGAAGGTATGGCTTGAAGTGAAAAATCTAAAGACTGCACACCCATCTAGAAAATTGGCTCCAAAATGTCAAGGACCTTTCATGATAAAAGAAGTCCTCAACCCCCTGAACTACCAACTAATCCTCCTGAGGCAATGGAAAATACATCTAGTCTTCCATGCCACCCTCCTCACCCCTTATCTTGAAACCAACACTCATGGACCAAATTTCCCAGAACCACCCCTGGACCTTGTTGAAGGAGAAAAAGAGTATGAAGTGGAAGAAATAGTCACACACAGAAAGAAGGTGCAAGGATATCACTATCTGGTAAAATGGCAAGGTTATACGACCTTGGAGAACTCCTGGGAACAAGAATGGAACCTTTCTCATGTGAAAGAACTGCTAACCGATTATAAAAAGAAGAAACAACTCTAGAAAAGGATTACAACCAAAATGCCTCTCCCAATCGCCCTACCTATCCTCCCGATTTACCAATTTCTATCCAACCATGGCAACCAACCAGTTATCAGACAAGCCCTGCTTCGCCACCCCAACCTAATTTCTCTTTATGATGCCTGGTCCCTTAATCAGCACCTCCTTGCCAATGCACAGGCACAAGAACAAGCATACTTTCTGCCCTCATTGACACAGGAATCCAGGCCATCCTATCCCCTCTAATTCCTCCATCCAATAACCAACCCTTGCCTACCCCCTCATCCAATAAACCCATTCAAAGAAAAAAAACTAACAAAAAGCCAAAAAAGGACCTTATTGTCATCTATGTAAAGAAAGAGGACATTTTCAATCCTACTTCCCCCACTCTACCTGCATACATTGCAAGAAGATTGCCCCAGGACACCCATCAGTCTATTGTCCAACCCTCTCAGAAGAACCAATGGATCTTAATTACTCCAACACCTTTGACAATGCTGCATGGGCCAATATCACTGGAGAACCAGTTGGGGATTACTAATCCCAAATAAAAACAAATAATATAGATTTCTTTTATATCTGTTTACTTCTTTTCCTTCTCTTCACTTGATCCCAGAATTACCTTTCTTTGTCTTCTTCAGTTGAAGTGTCCTCAACTGTCATCTATGAGACCACCACTACCTGCACCTCCTCCTCCCCCGAAAACTTCTGGCTGATAAAACCCATCCTGACCACTTTTGCCATTGCCTTAGTCCTACTCCTTGTCTTCTTTTGGCTTGTACAATCTTGTGATGGCAAGAACATTGTTTCCCAAGGTTGTCTCACTCCACCCACCCACCACCACCCATCTGCAAGACAAACAACCTTCTTTCTCCTCCCCCAGTCAGGATGAGACAAGTGACATTTGAATGGCAACCAACCCCATTAAGAGTGGAAATACCTCCCTCTTCTACCACCCCAGAAAACCCCCTTCCATTCATGAACTGTCACCCATCTCCCCCATTCAAATGCCAACCTCTTCACAGGCACATCAGGCAATGTTCCCATCCCCAGTCACAGATTCAGTAAACCCCTTGCCATGCCCATCATGGGGTTCAGGAAAATCCAGGTTTTGAAAGAGGAAAATCAGTGATTTTTGAGATAAATGAGGGGTAATGTTACAAATCTTGCAGACAACAGACAAGCCAGAACATTTATTCTTTTCTTTTCATTTCTTTTCTTCATTATTTATGAATGCTTACTACCTCAGCCCAGCCCCTTTACTAAAATCTCACCATATCACACTTACCATACCTGGCCTGGACTAGCATTCTATTGTTTCCTTGATATTCATCTTCTATTGTTTTATGGACCTTTTAGTGGTAGACATCTATTTCACCTATTGATAGATAAGGGATGCTCTTCATGTATATAAGCTCCAGTAGTCAGAGGTCTTGCTCTTCAGCTTGACCTAAGCAATCTACTGTCTTAACTCAACAAGCATGACTACTTAGAACCACACTCAGAAAGACTCTGAGTTGGTGACTCCTTGATCTCTTGAAGACTTACTCAGAAAGCCTCTGGGTAGGGACTGGAATACATTACTCAGAAAGCCTCCAGTAACAGACAGAACCTTTGATCATTGAATATCTATATCAACAGACAGGAAGTGCTTGTACTTGGGTTGAGACACTTGTCTTAACACCCTAAGCACTGGACTAAGCGGTTTAAGTAGGTATATAAGCATGAATAAGGAGAATTCAGCAAATGACCCTACTTATTCCAACCAAATTTCCTTATTCTAAGGAAGGTCTCCTTAACAGCAATTTGCTTAATTCTGCTTAAAGTCTGGTTTAAGCAACAATAAGGAGAGATTAAGCAGAATAGATGAGTATTGGATTTTCCTGATGCAAGACCTTGAATGGTCAACTACAAGCGCCATCACAAGAAAGGTACAGAGCATGTTCCCGAGTGTCACAGAAACACAGGTACATACTGCATGGATGACTATGAGCAAGATCCTGTGGAAATGGGACCAGCTACAATTACCTTCTGCAACAATGTTGCTGAAGAAATATGAACTGGTCATTGAGGTGTTTGACATCCTGACTGCAGGAGGTATTGAACAGTTGGTGTGGGGAGTGAAAAGAATTGCTCTATGATTGAAAGGAAAGGTTGATTTACTAATGTTCTTATAAAAAGGAACTTACAAATATACTTAGATAAAACAAACAATAAGCACCTTGAACTATACACAGTCATCAGAGAATATGGTAACACAGGCTTTCCACTTTCATACTGCCTGTTGTCAACAGCTTCTTCCATTGAGCCCAGGAAGTGCATGAAGGCATTGGAGGCATGGACAAAGGTTCTCTGTGAAAAGTATGGGGTTGTACCTAGATTCATGCATTTGGACAAGGATATGGCTGAAATTGGCATGAGTCAGCAAGTTTGGCCAAATGCAAAAGTACAACTCTGCTGGTGGCATATTCGGAAGGCTGTTTGCTCATGGGTTCAGGGAAACTTACATACCTCTCCATATAACATAGAACACACTTGTAGGGAGTATTCATTTATCAAGAAAGACTTCCTCCCCTATGGGAGATTGAACCTGGATGATACTGGCTTACTGTTTGGTAAAACACATGAACAATCAGTACAGACCAATCCAGCAGTTCAAGGGCCAAACTCACTTTTCATTCAAATTCCCAACCTACCTCTCTCAAGTGCCATAACAGTCCCTCCAGTTGATGCTTCTCCTTCTCCATCTGTCTCACCCATTGTACTGCCAGACTCCTTGGATGAGAGTCTGGTATGGTTGACTATCAAGATTCTGGCACATTCACAAATACCTGCTGAAGAGGAATGTGAGAATGAGGGAGTGGAAATGAAGGCTCAATGTACCTTTTGCATGGATGAACTATGGTCGCAGGTTGTTGAAATGATGGAGAAGCATCTTTGTGCACATCCACTCATCTCTGGTTGCTCTGCTCCCATGCCAGAGGGCATCAAGGAGTGGGCTGTAAAGTGGGCAATGGGAGCTTTGGGCATGATGTGTTGTACCAGAAATACCATGACTGAAAACAACAATGATGGTTGAAGCTCAGTAAGTCTGGTTATAGCATGTGTAATTGTCATATACCTGACAGATTGATAGTTGGTGTCATATAAAAAGGAATTATCTTCAGCATTTCAGCCTCCCCCACCTCAATCTTCTTGTGGGTCTTGATAACAAAGTTGGGCCTGACCTATGACCAAAAGCTTGATCTGATGATGGATGACATTGGGAGGTTTTGAGAGCTCCCCCTGTGGAGAAAAGAGTTCAAGGCAGCCTGGAAGAAAGCAATGAAAAAACCCATAATAATGCCATTGAATGACAAATACCAACCTGATCCATGCCACTTTGTCTGCACCTGTCCACAGTTTGTCATCAACCACTTTCTCATGTGCAAGCACCTTGTGCAATTGTTCCACCCCATCCATCTGATCTTCTTCCTACAAGTTACACGAAACTGAACTGTGCCATTCTGGGCTCATCATTCATTGGTTCCAATTGACAAAGTCTGGGTGAGGCATGCAATAGACTTGGAGCCAGTATGTGTCCTACCTCTGGCTTGCCATGGAAGAGATGGCAAAGGTGAAGATGATGACTCATGAGGAGGGGGAGGAGGAGGAGGGGGAGGAGGAGGAGGGAGAGGATAATTGAGGGTTGATTGATATGGTGGCTGATGGATATAATGCATTGTGAGAAACCTTCGCTGAAAAGATCACCTGACCTTCCCACAGTAAAAGCCTTATTATAGTAGGTCATCATGCTTGTGACCTAGCTTCACAAGGCTCAATCTCAATAAAACCCTACACCAGCATTAATTCCCTCCCCAAGCACCAATTAGACTTACCAAGGTAAGCATGCACATTATGCTCACATAAGCATATAGTGACTGTGTGGGACAGCTTCCCACCACTGTTCCCACCCCAAACACTGTCCAATCACTCTCTCCCATGGTTGATCAATGTGCACCACAGCTTCGGCTACCGTTGTGCTCATTATCCCTGATGATGAGCATGCATTTCCACTCCTTCCTTACCATTTTCCCTCACTTTTTTTTGATATGTAGTACTTATGTATGTATGTATATATTATGATTATAAACATCTTATTTCGCTTTTCTCCTATGTTTAAGCATGCAATCAACATTCTCCCTTGAACAGATCATTTGGGCCATCTATGGCTGTTATACCAGTAGTTTGCTGTCCTCACTCCCAGTTTCCACCCTGTGAGCAGTTGCTCATGGCAGTGGTTGGGGGTGTTGTGGTGGTGGTGGTCTGGATTGTGTATTTTAGAAGTGTTGTGAGTAAATAAACAAGGTCATATGACCACTCACCTGACTGGATGTGTGGTACTGGAATACCCATGGATACCCATAACACTGTGGAAACAGGTATGGTGTTGCCTGGGTTCGGCAAACTTGAACCTGTACCCATACCCATGCATACCTGTGACACATTATCATGGGTTTACCTGTACCCATGTCATTCCTTATTGGCCACTGACCACCACCATCAACACCCCCTCCCTTCCCCCTCTCTGCTCCCCCACCCCCACCACTGCATGCACACCTGCCACCACCCTTCCCATGCCCACTCTACCACCACTGCCACCTGCAAATGAGCTGGCTAGACAGAACACGGTGATAGATCCACCTCACAGTTGGAGCTCTGGGAGTATCTGGGAATAGTCAAGTACTTTTCGCATTCCTTATGATAGGTTCACACAGCAATGCAAAGGCCTCCAGACTCATTTGAACACATTTCAAATGATTTCAAACAGTTCTGAGCAAGATCAAATGATATTGCACCCCTCAAAGACCTTGTATTCAATTTTGATCATTCACAGATCCAGTTTACATATTCTTCGACACCACTTGAGTATTAAACGACCACCTTTGATGCTCCTCTGAACGTTCTAACAACTTTGAATGGATGCATTGTATGCTTGAACAGCTCAAACAATTTCGATTGTGTTCAAACTTCGAGGATCTTTCTCAAATCTCATTGCAACATCTTTAGGCTATCTACTGAGTTACTTTGAGCACCATACAAGCTTTGACAAGCTTTCATGATCACCATGATCATCTTCAATTAACTTCGATCAATTTTGAGCAAACTTCGACCATGTTTAGACCTATTTCGAGTGCTCTGGTGGCCATCTTTCTTATCATCAAACATTGTACCTTGCTACCACATTGCTAGAGGTCATACGACATGCTTATTGGACACAAGATGAAGAAACACATTGCATTTCTGAAGGACATGGGACGATTTTCAAGATATATCGAACTCCTCAAAGGGGGAACATGGTATCACAAACTGTTTATATCATTTCCACATCATTTATTGTTTTACCCATCATTTTTAGGCCCATTTATTCACTTACTTCCTGCCTCATGTTTGCCTCATGTTACATTTTCCCTTTTAGTATCATTTTCTTAAAGTCTATAAAAGCTTGTATCACTTATCTTTTCAACAAGAAACCATTTGGGTTCACTTCACTATTGTCTGATTTGAGAGTACCAGCTCTTGAGTCCAAGAAACTCATCTTAGTTCAAAGTAGTGTGAAATCACTTGCAAAACTCGCTCGAAATCGGTCACATCCTCATTATTAGTCTATTGAACATTGTCATCCTCTAGCATATATCAAATTCCCCTCAGCCACATCCTCATCATCACCATTCCATCCTCTTCCCTGTCGAATGACCGTACTTTCATAGTTCGATCAACCTCAAACTTTGATCAAATGCTCAATATTTCCTTGCTATCAACTCCCCTAACCTTGAACTAGGTCCTCTAACTTGGAACCATTTCGCTTTCTACACTAGACTGGATGATCCCCTCAGATACCTTAGTTTTAGGTTTTTGTTTGGGCCCTAGGTATATGTTTTTTCATTCATTTCTTGTTTTTCTTCATTTTTTAGGAGCTAAACTAATGGTGATGACAGACACAGACACAAGACACCTCAGGAGGGGATACCCACTGGGTAAGCAACCAGCAACCCCCATACAAGCGCCATGTCACACTAACCCAGCCAACCCAACCCCCAAAACAGACAGCAACCAGAAAACAGGATGGGACAACAAGGGGGAGTGGAGGTGACAACAAGGCAGGGGGGGTGACAATGATGGCAACCATGAATGACAACAGAAGGATGCAACAATGGTGGGGAGAGGGCAAACGATGAGGACCACCCAAAACAAAGGCCCAGGAGATGTCATTGACATCTCCTGGGCCACAGGTATGTTTTTTTTTCTTCCTGTTCTCATTTTTTTCCTTTTTACTAATGATGCTTTATTAGGTACACACTTTAATTATTGACACCAACCAGAGACAATGACCCAGTAACTGCCTGGAAGAGGGCAAGGAGGGCTTCTGTAGTGAGCCAAGAAACCTAGTAGATCACATGGGGCAATGAGTATGAATAATGTATGATTGCTGGTGTATGTGATACAGGTTAAGGTTTGGCTACTGTACAGATTAGGAAGGAGCTGGTTTTATAGGACCAGCACCATCTAAATATAATAGATATAAACATGATCACCCAAGGGTTGGTGGGGATCACTACACTCTCCCCCTTTAGCTTCACTCCAGGGTGAAGCTAACAAAAGGAAAGAAAGAAAACCTTGTGAGTACAAGGTAAAATAATAAAATGGGAACTGAGTAACACCATGGGAACCCAGTTGTTGGCACCACTTGGCCCTGCAAGTGATGCATCATATTGATGCAGAACACAGAACTCCAAGTCCACATTGAGATATTTCAGATGCGTGAGTTGAGTCATGTGTCTTCTGTTGATGAGATGATTGACTCAATTGTTCCACCACGTGATTTGAATCACATATAATATGTTGACACAAGTCAATGTTCTTGCCCCCCATTTCCTATGAGGGCTGTGGCATTGTATGCCAGTCCGACACACATCTTTGTTATGCATGTCCTTGTTGGACCTGTTGTACTTCCCATTTGGGAAGTCGTGGCTGTGTGTCCACAGCCTCGAGGTGAGTGAGATGAAACTGGGAGTTTCATCTCATTAGAAATGTCCACTCTCGAATGTTCCTGGGTACAGCCTTCCCAACTGGGAAGTTTCAGCTGTGCATGCACAGCCTCACCTCAGTCTCAAGGTGAATGATACAGTACTGTCTTGGGCTGTCTTTGACACTCTCAACTAATGGGACTGTTGGTCTTCAAGTGGCACTGGTTGGATTAATGTAATGGCCACTGGGGCTGTGAGGGTCAGTGATATGTGCTTTTGAGCATGTTGGTAGTGGGGAACAAGGTAAGTACTTTGTTTGAACTGCAGGATGTGGTGCTGTGGGCACCACTCATTCACTGACATCTTTGTTTATAGAAGCACATGTTTCATTGTTCAGACAACACTTGATGTCCTCAAGACGACAATTATGACACAATTTCCTGGGGAATCATGGATTGATTGATGACACGGCTGCTTGGGGGCCATTTGGGAATTCACTACGTGTTTTTGAGCATGTAGGTCATTGTGAATGAGGCAAGCACCTTGTATGTTGGATACTATGTAAGTATCCCACCTGTTGGTATGGGGACAGTGCCTGGAGCACTGTCTGTTGATTACTGACCTTTTCTTTTACAGAAAAACCCAAGTCACTGTTCTGGCACAACTCGGTGCCAAGAAGACAATGGCCATGCCTTCCCATGAGGATTCATAGTGGAGGAATGCTACAGCCATTTGGGGGCCATAGGAAGCTTTGGCACTCATTTTCGAATGCATTAGGATTCTTACAGGTGAGTTCTTCACCTGTAGGGGTGGGGACAGTGCATCAGGCACTGTCAATCATTTACTGAGATTTTCCATTCCAGAACAACATGTATCACTGCTCTGGCCAGGTTTGGCACCATCAAGACGATGATGATGTGCCTCCATGGGAAATTGATGATATGGCCAACCAGGGGCTGTAGTAAGGTATGTATGATACATGTTTTTGAACACATTTTGTCTTGGAAACAAGGTGAGTACCTTGGTTGGTCCATGGGGGGTGGCACCATCTGTGTCACTCCTCTTTTACTGATGAGTTCTTTTACAGAAAAGTAGGCTTCATTGTTCTGATGAAGCTTGGTGCCATCCATATGATGACAAGGTGATCCCTTGTGGGATTGTGGAGGGATCGAGAACATGGCTGTTGGGGGTCTGTGAGGGAAGTCATAACACATTCTTGAGTGTGTCTGGTGCCAGGTAAGTCCCTTGTCCTAACTCCAGGGAGCACCCATCGTCTACTGACTCTTTTATTCATGGAACAACATGTTTTGTTGTTTGTTAGGTGTGGTACTTGATGCAACTATGTCGAGTTCATCTCCATGTCTTGGTTTTCTGAGCATGGCCACTTTACCTCCACAATGAGCTCCAAGGCTTGTTTCTTCATCCCAGTAATCCAGCCCCATCATATGTATGATGGTTTCAAATAGATTACATCATTGTTTAGTAGATCTGGGGGTTTTTGTGGTGGTTTGCCTAGGATGATGTCCTTTCTGTCCCTATCATCTCATCTGGTGAAGAGGTGTATTAGATACTGTGGGGCTTGGAGTCCTGCAGCAAGTCTCTGCTTAGTCTTGACAACCTTGACTCCATGTCAGTCTTTATGGGTTGTCCCATCCCATTTATCAATGATGCTATCTGCATCGCTATCTCCTTGTTTAACAGTGATTGTGAGGTCACTCTATGCACCCTCAGTCTGCATGCCAAATCGTTCACAACATGTTATACTGATTACATGCTGGGGAGCATGCTTCTCCACCACAACCTCTCCATGATGTCCTTCAGTGCCTTTGTTGGTGATTGTGGTGGATGGCTTCCCCTCTCTTGATGGGCAAGGGCTGTAATGCACATCAGCATTACAAATTTCCATAGTATCTACGATGCCTGGTGTTCTATGTCATACAACCTTGCCATTTGGGTCTATGAACAACCAATGGCCACTCACAAACAAGATTTTTGTGTACTCAAGACCTTCGTAGTTTAGATCTCCTGATTGAGTGAGCAGTCACTCAATGTCTAGCAAGACAGCCTCAGGTACTGGCTGTCCCATTTTCCTACAGATCGACCAAGTGATGGACCAGTTGTAGTAGTACTCATGATTGACAAGTTCATTGCTATGCACCCCAAAAGGTTTCAGGGCATACTCATAAGAATGGGGCACACATTTACAATGCCCTAAGGCATCGTACTGCCTGAATCTCTCACTGGTTACTATAGACTCAGCAACACTGGTGGATAACCAGTGTCCATTGTAATAGGTCATAGGGTTATCCTGTGACCATGAAGTACCACCTTGCACCTCATAGGTGCAAGAATGATGATTGCTCCAACAAGCCATCAGGTGAGAAAAAAATTATTGGGCATTGTCAGGGGAGATCAATGGCTCTGATGGGGAGATCACAGCTGCAAGGGACTCAGAAATGAACTATAATGTGTTTTTGGCACATTGTAGGGGTGGATCTGATGGCTATTTGGCATGATGCAGGGTTGAGATGATGGTTGGAAAAGAAGTTTCTGGTGGTTGCAAGAGTGTCTGCATTGATGTGCAGATATATGAGTTTGTATACTCAAAAAGTGTAGTGAGCCAAGAAACCTAGTAGATCACACGAGGCAATGAGTACAAATAATGTATGATTGCTTGTGTATGTGATACAGATTAAGGG
>QLOK01017771.1:0-13982 GCA_003313805.1 Tricholoma flavovirens
GCCACGACCAGGAAGACCAGGAACGGGGCCAGAAAACGAGGGGGGAGGGGTGACAACGACAACGACAACCCCAACGAGGCACGACGCAGACGACAGAAGCCACCGGGACGACCAACGACCGGCGGGCGGGCACAAACCAGGGACAACCAGGACAATGACAAGGACGAGAGACAACAACAACGGTGAGGAGGGACGACAACAGCGAGGGGGGACGACAACGACAACGAGGAGAGACCACCACCGCCACCACGAGGGACGACGACAACAACAAATGGGGCACGAACGAGGGGCGGCGCATACAGGGACACCGACGAGAAGCCCATCAGCGAGGAGGGGCACACGCGACGGCGCCGGGGGAAGGGAGGACAAGGATGAAGGACACCGACGCGGCGGGTCAAAGACAGAAACCCACGAGACCAACAACGCAGACAGGGACCACAGGAATGATGAGGACAACCACCACCACAGCACCCCCAACCGCCGCCGCGAGCAACTGCTCGTGGGGTGGAAACAGGGAGCAACGAGGACAGGGACAACACGATAGGCACGAACAGCACCCCACCCCCATGTTTTGCGTAGGGGCGGTATTTTTTATTTTCGGTTTTTTTTTAATATTGCTGTCCTGCCCCCACCCACATTTGCGTGAGGCGGGGGTTAGTTTTTTAATTGTGTAGGTTAATTGATTAATTTTCTTTGACCAGATTATGTCCAGCTTTGCCTATTCATTTGACTGTGTGAACAACCTTCCTTTTTTTGATGTCAGTGTGGGGGAGAGTAAGGGTACTTTCAACATACCATGGCAGGAGTGATGTGGTGATGACATACTGTGTATTAATG
The DNA here is from genome assembly GCA_003313805.1 of Tricholoma flavovirens. NCBI lineage: Eukaryota > Fungi > Basidiomycota > Agaricomycetes > Agaricales > Tricholomataceae > Tricholoma > Tricholoma flavovirens. The sequence goes on from QLOK01017771.1 coordinate 838, forward strand.
CACAAGTTCTCAAGTGCCTGAAATATCCTAACCCATTTGGTACATCCCAAGCTATAACTTTGGTTGCAGCTCCTCCCCTAGCTGAGTTGTCAAAATGCCAGGTCTGATCTAAGAAATACTCTCCTTGTAAGTTGTCAAAATCTTTTCTCTGGATGCACTGCTGAGTTATATCATAGATTCCCAGAAAGCCAAATCCGGCCAAGCTATACCTGGCAGAGTTGACAAGTTTGTTGAGCCTGAAAGTCCCATTTATCCTCCACCTATTTCAATGTAGCTCATGGCTCTCAAAGAATATGATCCTAAGACAGCACTATTCATCAATAATCCCAATCCTGATGATGTCAGTTATATTTTCCCCAAGCCTGTCATGTTTATTCCAGCTCAAATGGAGGATCACCATGATGCAGATTTCAAGCATGGATCAAGTACCAATGGAGTAGGGTGCATGGGCACCTACTCCAGCACTCACATGATTATGTGGTCAATAGTCACCTGCATGTTGTAGTCATGGTCATGAAATCCTAGCAGCAGCCTCCACAATAGCTATAGGAGTCTGGAGACACCTCCAGCATCTCCATCTTGGCGATGAGACAGTGATTTGATGCACTCACAGCTGCTTCATTCTAGCTTTCTATTTTTGCCACTCTAGCTTTTCATTTCTGCATGCCACATCATAATGTGCCAACATCTGCTTTGTCTTATTTTTAACTCTCAAGTCTTCAGTTCTAGCACCCAGTCATAGTACCAGAACCCCAGAATGACCATGTTGAACTGAGAGAGGTACTCAGACCAGCATGCTTGGCACCATGTAAGGATTTTCATAGTGGCAAAGTACTCCAAATTTTTGTGATTGGTGACCACATCAATTGGGGTGCCAATATTGATGCCAGTGCTTGAAAGCCTTGAAAATCATGAGTAGCTCCTTGTCGTGAGTGTCATAATTAAGTTCAGCGGAATTAAAGGAGCAGGAGTGAAAAGCGATAGGGTGGATCTCACTGTCGGATGTGTGGCAGCAAATTATGGTGGCAAGAGCATAATCAGAAGCATCTGTCTCCAAAATCATCTCAGCATCAGGTACCCATTTAGTTAACATGGGCACTTCTGTGAACTGATTTTTCAAGAGGTGGAAAGCTTCTTGGCATTTTTCATAAAAGTGCCAAGGGAAGCCTTTTCAGGTGAGCCGAGTGAGTGGAATGACAATGCCAGAATACCTGTAATAAACTGTCAATAGAAATTGCAGTATCCCAAAAAAGACTGAACATCCTTCACTCTTCAGGGTTCTGGCCAATCCATAATCATTTGAACTTTGTCTTTGGCCATACGAAGCCCATTGGTTGTGAGGATGAAGCCGAAGTATTCAAAAGAATCTTTGTGGAATTCACATTTTGGGGCAGCTGCAAAAACCCACTTTTGCGGAACCATCATAACACTTCCTTGACATGAGCTTTGTGCTGGCTCATAGCTTCAGAGTAGATCAATATGTCATCCAAGTAAATAATGACACAGACATCTAAGAGATCACTGAAGATGTCATTCATAAAATGTTGAAAGGCAGCAGGAGCATTAGTAAGCCCAAAGGGCATTAATAGCCATTCAACCGAGCCATAGTGAGTTCAGAACATTGTTTTCCATTCTTCACCATCAGCGATTTGGATGAGGTGGTAGGCATGCTGATGGTCAATGTTGGTGAATATTCGGGCCTTCTTCAGTGTGTCAAGAAGATCCAAAAGTAAAGGCAGAGGATATTGGTCATTTTTTGTGATTCTATTGAGGCCACGATAATCAATGTGGAGTTGTAGGCTGCTGTCTTTCTTTTTCACGAAGAAGATAGGTGCACCATGGGGAGACTTGGAGGGCTGAATAAAACCTAAGTTGACATGTTCTTCAATAAAGAGGCGCAGAGTTTCCAACTCTGACTGAGAAAGAGAGTACATTTGGCTTGGAGGTATTGAACCTTGCTCCAAGTCAATCTTGAGGTCATAAGAATGATGAGGAGGCAGGGCATCAGCTTTTCCTTTACTGAAGACATCTGCAAATTCATGGTATTTTTCAGGAACCAAAGTTAAGTCTGGGACTGCTTCAGTAGTGGCCCTGCAAATAGTGCCATCGGGAGTGATCTGAAGTTGAAATGCCACAGAACCAGGAAGTTTGCTAGCTCGTAGATATGCAGCAGCATTAATCAAAGAGACTAGAGGGGGGGTTGTGTGAGGTTGGGGGGTTTGGGGAGTTTGTGAGTTTCAGGAATGTGGGTAGGGCCAAGATTTGGTCCTATTTCAGGAACCAATGGTGTGTTCACAAGAGAGGGGTTTTGCAGCAGGGGCTCTGCTACCAAAAGAGATGTTGTTTAACAGAGCAGAACTCAATGTGGCCTGAATCCCAGTCAATCAATGGATTGTATTGTTTCAGCCAACACTATCCAAGGACTGTAGAACAGGAAGAGTCAAGCAGGGTTACATAAAATGTCAAATTGAACATTTCACCACAGGCTAAGTTCAGCTGTCTGGGTAATGATAGCATTGCAAGTGCCATCAAAAAGGTGGAGGCCAACTGGGGAAATCAAAACAGTAGGTAAGTTGTTGTTATCAACAAATGCTGAGTCCACAAAACAATGGGAAGAGCCAGAGTCGATAAGAGTTTGGGTGGAAAGGGATTGTGTGGGGATGGATAGTGTGATAAACAGGGAATCATGTTTGAAAAGAGTGGACACAATGAGGTGGACATATTTAGCTACACAGAACAGGCCAACACAACCCTCAGCCTGTGTAGCATTTTCCAGAGGGTTGCGGACCATTTTTTTGAGTCTAAAGTTTTGGCTTTTGAATTGGTGGCTGAAACTTTTGCAACTCATCCTTTAGCTGCCACAGACTTTGGACAATCATGAGCAATGTGTCCTTTTCACTGCAGTATAGGCATAAGCCTTCCTTCATGTGGTGCTCTCATTCATCTCCTGTTAGTTTACCATTCTTGCCCAATTTGTCAGAAATTGAGTTCTTGGGCTTTTCTTTTGACAATCCTGAAGTCTTTGAAGTGGATGTTGAAGGGTTGGTAGTGTTAGAAGTTTTAGGAGGGGATTGAGAATTAGGTTTCTTCTTAGAGTCCTTTTTATCCAGGCTCCTGACAATTGCCAAAGATTTGGTCTCAAGATGAGTTTCCTCTTCTTGCATCCAATAGATGTTATTGGCATCTTGGGCTTTGAGATGTAAGCCAGCTAAAGTGTTAGGCTTGCCACCACAAAGTACTTCAGTGTGAATTCGAAGGGGTAGGCCATGGAAGTATCGATTGCGAAGGGCTGCCTCATTCCAACTGACTTGAGAAGCCAGTTCCCAAAAGTCAACATTATATTTAACAATATGGGCTGTCTTCTTCATGCTGACTTCATGGAGGGATTTTTCAGTGTCACTGACAGGATTGTGTGGACCGAAATTATTTTCAAACTCTGAGAGAAAGGCTTGGTAGTCCTACATCCAGTGAGCTGAGTCTGTGGGGTCATTTAGTCCAGGTTCGAACCAACTAAGGGCAGACCCTTTGAGGTAGGAGAGGATAAATAAGATCCTTTTCTCATCAGAGGCATATACCTGAGGATGGTCTCTAAAGTGAAGATTACAAGAGACCAGAAAATCTTGGAGCTTTTGGGGGTTGGAACCATCAAAAGTGTGAGATTCTCAAAGCTTGATTTTTTTGGCTTTGGGGCAGCATTTTGATGCAAGTCTTTAAGGCTGCCTGAAAGCTCAAATATAGCCTGAACAAATCTATCCACTGGAGGCTGGTCAGAAGGGGCTTGACTACCATTATTATCAGGGTCATTAGGACCATCTGGTTCATCTGGTTCATCAGGGCTGTCCTTGGGAGGAGGATCTACATAGTCAAGAGGAGTATGGATTTGGGAATTAGTCAGTGATTGTTCGGGTTCTTGAGTGTCTCTAATAGACATGATGTTCATGCTAATTGATGGGGCTCCTTTGCCTAATTGACAAAAGATGTTCGAGGGTCATCAAGATTTGCTGAAAGTTGTTGAAGGTCTAGGTGGGCTAAGGACTGATTGACAAACTGCTGTTACTCCTAGAGTTGCACCTGTGTGTCAGGAGTTTTGAGTAGTTCTTTGTCGAGTTCTAGTCTGGGACATAGAATAACAGTGAAGTGTGAGTTTGAATATACTGTTAAGTACTGATGTCTTTTCAGGAACCTGTTCGGGAATTACTGCAGGGCCAAACAAGGGAACAGAAGGGACTTGGCTTCAACTTGTAAGAAGTTGTTCCCTTCACCTGTTATTGTGTCCCAATTTCAAGGAGGTCATAAGTTGAAGGTAGTTCAGGATCAATTTGGGAACCTGAATGAAGAAGGGGAATGAAGGATGAGAAGGAGATTGACTAGATTCAATATTTGAACTGCAGAATACAAATGAAGTAACTAAGTTTTTATACTAACTATGTACTCAGGGATTGGTGGTGTTTCGAGAAGCCAAGAGGTTGCCAAAGTAGTCATTACTAAGAGCTGTGTAAGTAACTAAGCTACGATCTGTATCTAGGAGTAATTTCAAATAAGTAAAACACATCAAGTTTGGGTTTTTTTGGGTATTTTCAGATCTTGGATCTGAGGTAAGTGGAACGGAATGTAACAGTTTCCCAACTAAGCACTGGTTTGCATCCGACGAATGTTAATGGTGTTACAGTATGACTGTTGGATGGAGATGTGTGGGGTTTTTGGATAGATAATTTTATCTTGTATAAATTGTTGTTGATCATGGTTCCTTGGTTCCTTGGGTGACATGTTGTCCATTGCGAATGATAAGGGTAATTGCTCCCTTTCCCCCAACATAATGTCCACCAGCTGCATCCCATCTCCCCAACAAAATAAGACTATTTTGTGTTCTGGGCACATGTAGAACATTCTGCAAAAGGAGATTAAATTTCTGACTGTTGCATGTTGAAACAAGTTCAACAGTTCCTTGGCCAGCTATAGCTGCTTGGTTATCCCCTACTCCTGTTACAGAACTCTTTCCCAAAGGAATGTATGAGGCAAAAGCTTCCTGTCAATTGGTTATGTGCAAAGTAGTGGCAGAGTCAGCCAACCAATCATAGAGGACCAAGTTCTCATCAATTCCCCCAGCAGTACATTCATTGAATGTATCAAAATTGTAGAGTTCTTCATCTACCAGTTCTTCATCTGCCATAAAAACAATTTGTTCTCCTGCCACATTAAACTCCTCTGTTCCTTTCCCTTTTCCATCTTTCTTACCCTTATTCTTCTTCTCCAATCAACAATCCTTAGCTAAATGGCCAGGTTTCCCACAGTTCTAACACTTGTTTGCCTCCACCTTGTGGCATTTGGATGTCCAATGTCCAGGGTGCCTGCAATGATCACAATAGGGGTGGATACTTGATTTGCAGTTGGGAAGCAAGCCTCAAGGGATTTACTAGGTCCAGGAGCCCTCTGGGTTCACACCAGGTTAATGCTCCTATTCAACCTGTTGTTATTCCTTTTAGTAGCTCTGGTGACCCGAATTTTGTCCTCCTTCTGTAAAAGACCAATGAGAGCATCCAAGGACATCTGTTGCTTCAGATCAGGGTTGTTAGGATGATTTGCATTCCCATTGTAAGGTTCAACAAAGGTTTGCCAGGTGGCAGGTAAGGATGCCAAGATGATGGACTTGAATCGTGTATCTGAGACATGAAATTTGGCATTGGGGAATTTATTGATATGGTTGTGATAGGACTTGAGAATATTGAGATGCTTCAAGAGATTGTCAGTGTCCCTAGCTTTTGTTTCATACAAGAGGCATTGAATGTGGTTGACAGTTTGGTGAGCCTTGTTCTCATTAGTGACTGTAAGAGTTGAGTACATATCTTTGGCAGAAGATTTTGAGCCAACATGGTTCATCTACAAGGCAGTAACATTATGGATAATGACTTGCTGTGCCCAGCAAATCATTCTTATCCCAGTTCTATGCTCCTACAGGATCGTCGCCCTCATTCAGCCTGCTGACTGCACCTGTTACATATCCAGTGAGTGATGTCACAATTAGTGAACACACATTTCATCAGGTCTTTCCACTCATGCCAGTTCTAATCCATCAGATGGCTGTGATCACCAATCTTGTTGACATTTGAATATTCCTTTGTTTGGATCAAGTCAATGGTAGCATTGTTACACATGGGAAATTGTGAAGCAGTAAGCGATGGTGAGCACCAATTTCTTCTTTCGGAAAAAATGTCAGATTGCTGATCACCCTGCTGCTGTTGCTGTTCATCCATAGTGATAGTATTCCAGAGGTTGAAAAAATAGAGCCAGGGTCCATAACCTATTGGGATTCACAATGGTAGGAGGCAAAGGAGTCTTAGACATTTAATTCACTACATGTATGACCTATGTAGAATACTATTATTAGATTACCTGGACCAGACTCAGGATGCCAGTCCCAACAGACAGCATGGACAGTCCAGCCCATCAAAGCTGTTCCAAATGCAGAAAATCACTTCCTTGTGACACATCAAACTTCAAATTGATGCACAAAGGATTCTCAAAGCTGTGTCAGCTATGTTTGGAAAAGAGCTCCCAGCAGGCTGCAGAGAAGAAACACAGAGATAGCAACAAGGAAAACTTGCCAGCCCCTAATGGTGATCTCTCTGACCTTTCTATTGTGGACCTCAATGTCTTCTTGGAATCACTTGGCTCTCTCTCTGACTCAGAGGATGTGATTTCTCTTGAAGCATGTGTAGACTTGTCTTCTCTCAAAACCAAGGCAGAGAGTGAAAGAAGTATAGCACATTCTTTGGCTGAGAAGATCTGGAAACAGCTGAAATACAGATTTGGGTAAGTTTACAGTTCTGCAAAATTTACAATGGACCCTTTGATCCCAAACTCATGATTTTGCAAGCTATCATAGTGTTTATCATCACCTGCATGCACCATGCTCTCAGTTCATGTACCACTGTGCTCAAGTTAGCTCATGACAGCAAAAATTCAAGAAGTCTGAACAGGAGAATGTAAAGCTTCTGGACAAAGATTCAATGGATGTATGTGATTGCTCTGGCTGGCTTCATATCACCATTACAACAAGGGAGCCAGTAGCTCTTGTCAAGTTGAAGCATGAGGATGATCATGTACCCTACTGGTGCATTGATGTTCCACAGGATGTCAAAGACTTTGTACATGCAAATCCAGACTTGAACCCAAGTCAAGTATGTTGCATAGCTGTTCAACATTGAAATTAATCTAATTGTTTATAGTTGTGGGATTCCATACTCAGAACCAATCCCTCACCACGATTTTCACAGAAGGCAATTTATCATATTTGGTTTGATCAAACCAGTCAGAAGTGGAAGTGGGACTCTGATGAAGTCAAGTCAGCTAAAATTTTGATTGAAAAAGCAGCTCACTCCCATGGGCATACACATACATCACTGTATACTGTTCAGTCCATTCCTCTCCATGAGGAGGAAAAATTTACTGCACTTGAATTTGCACTGCCAGAAATACTCCAGCAATGGGGTGGACAGAGTAGTACGAGAGATTTCTTTGGACTCTGCCTGGAATACAAATGGCTCTACTTATGAGCTTTATGCTCTGCTTGGAGAGGTCTATGGGTCTGGTTGCCCACTTGGATATTTACTCCTTTGTAGTTCAGACCAAGGGGATTCAGGGCATCAGGAACTCCCCATAAAAATGAAATAGGAATATCTTTGTATATCTGCAATATATTAACAAAAATCCTGATCATTATGCCATACACCTGGATAATGACATATATTGCAGGGTGATGAAGTCTAAGTTCAGCAATAAAACATTTGATGTGTGTCTTGTACACAACATCATTTGAGCATGATGTATATTAATCAAATCCCAGATATGACTGATGACCAGTTTATTCCATCAACCAAAGGTGTGTAGCAGCTGTGCAACAAGATGGACAATGTATGTCTTTGATATAAATCAACATAGGTCATTGGAGGAAGGCAATTTCGATGCCCGGCAGCCCCAGACATGAATTGTTTTAAACTAGATGAAAAATATTTTTGAGACAGGGAGTAGAATCTGGACAATGAGCCAAAGAAATATCTGACATATATTCTATGGCACTGGTGATGAGGGTATCGCAGCACTAGCATGTCATTAGCATCATACCTGAATCAGACATGCTGATTATCACTGTCATACAGGAGAATCATGATCATGAAGGTATGAGATATGCTCCTGATGTTAAACACATTTAAGGAATTGTGGGTAACAGGGAACATTTGCTACATTTTTTGATTGGGTGCAGGGGTTTGAAGATTTTCTGGTGAGGCCAATTCTTTTCAATAAAGGTTTGGCGGAGCTTGGTCATTTGAGATACTCCTTTGTATCTTTTTGTGTGACAAGACAATGTACACCTTGAATATAAAACATGATAATCAATGTAGGACATCGGAGGAAGGCAATTTCAATGCCCCAGACATGAATTATTCTAAACTAGACAAAAAATGTTTCTGAGACAGAGAATAGCATCTGGACAACCAACCAAATAAGTATGCCTGTCAGATGATATCAACCCTATGGCACTGATGATGAGAGGATTGCCAGAGCAGCACTAGCATATCATCAGTATTTTCAGGCTGTTCATGGCAACAGCAACAGACTGCCAGGACTCACTGTCATACAGGAGAATCATGATCACAAATGTATGAGATAAGCTCCAGCGATTCAAAAGACATGCTCCTTTGTTGGGAGAGCTGATCACTGCACTACTGATGATGCCAGGGACATTTTACAAATTACACCCAATAATTGTGGTCAAACCATACATATATAAAACTTATAAAACATTCTATGTAGATGTTTACATACAGCTCAGTTCCTCCTCAGCACGCAACTGTCTGATCCTGTCCAATGGACTTCCCTCTACTGGAACTGGGATGGATTCAAGTGGGGGAAGATCCACCTGTAAACTGTTCAGGGCAATATTATATATCAAATGACATCATGAGCTTACCTGTTCCACCATTTGAGGAGGTTTTGGAGTTCATGTCTCTCCCTAACATCATCAAGAAGGTCAAAAAGACTCAGATAAAATGCTTCCAAGTCCATTATGGTGTCTGAGCACGACAATGTGCTAGCAGAAGACAAGGCAAAGTGAACCTACATTGTGGATCAATGATGATCAGTGCCTACATCAGATGCTCCTTGTTATGTACTTGCCTGAGTTGCGATATATGCGATTGATGCTGTGTTACAGATGACATGCTGTGGATATGAGCATTCCCAGACTTGGTGGCCTTGGATTCATCCGAGTCAACTTGAACAGAGCTGTGGGATGTGAATACATGTTTACATGCCTACATTAGTGCAGTGGTTGGATTAGTACAGAGATAGGGTGCAATGTCATATGAGAATGCACTGAGATAAGTAGTTCATTCTTGAGGAGGCCATTCCAAGGCCTTGCTGGATCAAAGTTGAGGTCCACATAGAGGAAGAACAGCCACTGTTCTCCACAAACAGGCATCTTGCCAGACCGGAGTTTGTTCTTGATCCTGGGGAATAAGAAAATCAATAATGCCCCATCAATGAGTGGTGGCAAATTACTCTTTGTTGTTCCAGTTGACACCCACTGGACACAATGGACCACCTGTACAATTGTGATGGAATCCGCCATCAAACTTGGTCTTGTGGCTCAATGGTGGGGACAAATGTTGGCCTCTGGGTGTTATCCAATTGATAATGGCCGCCTTCAATCCTTTTGTATCATCAGCATGAGAAGCATTGGCCCCCTTCTGAAGCTGGAAGAAGCCCTGAGAGCTGTGAGTTTAATAATTATGGTGCCACAAATCACATCTGCAATTGAGTCAACCTCGTCATCAGAGCATACTTCTAAAAGTCTCTCTCACACCCTGATTGCCATCTTGAGCAGTTCTTGAAACACCTTTTCCTCACAGCGCTCCCTAGGTCAAAAAGGTATTACATAGCACCAAACAACAGAGGGCAGATAACTGAACTACCTCACATTTAATAACTCTGGGTCTATAGTATTGCCCATATGGGCAAGCCCATTGGTGAGGAGAGACCTTACATTGCAAAAGGCAAAAGTCATCCATCTGAAGTGGTGCCTGTGATGGATGAGGGGGTCAGAGGTAGAGCTGCATAAGGTGGCCATCAGGTATCTGGGATAAATAATGATGGCCTAGAGCACAGCAGGATAACCTACAGTCATTTTCTAGCTCCCGTCTGGAGAGCATTGTCCTTAGGCATTATATGGTGGTAGAAGAAAGGAATGGATCAAGTAAAGAAGTCAAGCTGTTGTTGATTGGGCAAACTTAAAAATTATGAGTCCAGACAGGGTTGTAACATGAGGCTCACATGACTGGTGTGTGACTTCAAGGAATGTTATCAGTACTAAAAAGTGGAGAACTTAATTATTCACATTCCTCACCATTTTATTCCTGCCACTAAGGAATCAGAGACAGAGAATGCAATACCTGTGCCAACTACAATGCCTTTGGATACGACCCAGATGGGTGTATTGCGTGGCTCAGTGCAGTGCTCATCAGGCCCGATTGGGTCCCCCCTTTCCCCTCCCAACAATTTGTCAGCCACCTTGAGTCTCCTTAATATGGTCCTCTGGCATACTATCAGCACAGCTGCTTCCCAGAAGGCTTTACTCCCAACCCACTTCCAGATTTTTATGGCTGCCATCCATCTCCACCATCCACTGACCTGCCTACCCCATGGGAATCATCAATCTTTGATGCGATATGATGGGCCAAAAAGGTTGGGCATGAAGGTAGGCCAACACCCATTCATGATCTTGGCACATTGAGATTAATTCTTGAATGGCCTAGGCCATAAATCACATGACAAGGACTATGTGACCGATGACGATATATGGATGGACTCTGAGGGAGAGGGTGAGGGTGGCAATGATAGGTGTTACTCAGATGCACCCACAGAAATTATTGCAAATGACTTGGATGATGAAGACTCACTTGTAACAGTTGACATTGACTGAAGGGAAGAGAGCTGGGGAACCCTATTTGAATCAAATATGCTTGTTCAACTTTACTAGTTTATAACACTGCCATGAGCCCTTTACTAGAGGTGCTCCAAGTCAATTACTAGAATGTATTGCTTCAAATCCAATTTTATGTGAGCCTGAGATGCATAGTCAAAGGACAAAGTTAGATTGGTCTGCTGCAAATGGATGGAAGCCTCACAAGGCTGCTTGTGCAATGTGAGCTTTGGTTCAGGGAATTCTGATAGTGGGAGGTTGGGAGGGATTTGTGGCATGCATAGTAATAGTGAATATCATGAACAGACTCACAAATTGTTTTCCTGAGTCAGCCTCCCCAGATTTGATGTTAGTGCATCAGACACACGAGATAGTAGCCCAACTGAAGAAGTTGGTATTTGTCATGCCCCATGCTCATGCATATCTGATAAAACAGCTTAACCTCCTGCTTATTTTATGAACATTTTACGGATAATGACTGACTCACAGATAAATGGAGTCCAGCAGTACATTGCTGATGGTGACCTTACACCATGACAGTTTTGCATAGGTTGATTAGGTGACATATTTTCGGTCCAAGCCTCACATAACAGTACAATGTACTAATGCACATAATAAAAGAGGGTAACAAGGTTAATAGTGAAGGTGAAGGGAGGGAAAAGGACGTTCAAGTTGATTACAGAGACATTTGGATTTTGATTGGGATTCATGAGAGGCATTCCACATGAAGGTAAAGAGGAAAAAATACCAATGGATTATCTTGGGGGCACTGTAGTTCTGATAATGTCAGAGATAGAAAGTAGGTATCAATGGAGGATGATTCTTACTCCACCAATCTTGTTCCCATCTCTTTGTTTACACCACTGATGAGTCTGGCCATGCCACATCATCAACTTGTTGAGCATTTTCTCCTCCCTTCGAGTTTCTAGACCAATTCATACATGTGACAGACATATGGAGGTATATGGTTGCCAGTGAACACGAGATTGAGTTGCAGGCAGCAAGGGAGTGGAGAGCATGCCACACTGAAAATACCAATGCTAGGATCATATTGTGCCCCCAAGTTAGGATACCGAAGCCAGAATTCCCAGTCTTTGAGAAGTTCTTGCATCTTAGCTTCACTTTTGGGCCCATGGAAGGTGATATGCACAGCAATCTTTTCATTATGAAGGATAACAATTATATAGAGGGTTTTTGAAGTTACTGGAATCTTTTCCAGGGCTTTCTATGCTCAGGTTGTCTAACTGAAATTATTGAGTTTCACAGAACAGCTGGATTAAATAGTTATGGTCAAACATGATGATTCAAAAGGTGATCTGAAAGGTGATTCACATGCAGATTCAAGACAGTGAATCATCAATGAATTGCTTGTGTACTCTGACCGTTAAACTTTTTTTGTATGATTCATGGGTGATTCAACAATTGATTCATTCATCACTTAGCACCTATTACACTCAGCTTGATTTGAAAATATGAACCTTTCTCCCCTAAACTGCCATGTCAAAGCCTTGACATGATGCTTGTGCCAAAAAACTTCTTCAGAACTACATGATGTTGTGATGCCAGTATGAACAATGCATGTGCTGTCATATCTTCAAGCTCAGGCATCAATTTTGGCTGACAAAATTGTTGACATCGCATCAGTGAATTTAGGATTTTCTGTCAGTACAGTACAGACCCCTTGTAACGCATCAAAGACGTTAAAAAAGTATAATTATTACAGTGAGAGTTACAAGATTTGGTAGGTCCATGTATACCACAGTCACATTCCCGAAACTTAGCTAGTTGATTGCTGTTGAAGGGAGAGGGAGTAAATGTGAAGCGTAGTAACAGATGCTCATTCTGGTTAATGTTATAGAAACAAATAAAAAGTATTACTTGTGGTAAAGTTGATTTAATCAGCGTGAAGTTGCAAGGAGTTGTAAATTAACTTGTAAGGCCCTTGCGATTTGAAGTGGGCGACTGTTTTGGCCATCGGTTCCAGAGCTGCCAGAGAAGATGGATGTGCCATAGCTGTCTCACATAGTGATTGACAGCTACTAATTTCAGTTATAGGCAGAAAATACACCTAATGATATCATCCATCAGTTGGAAAACAAATGGGTCGAGAGGAAGATGACTCGAGAAATGATAACATTTAGTAGTGTCATGTCCATCGCAGCCCTAT
>QLOK01017776.1:4255-17628 GCA_003313805.1 Tricholoma flavovirens
CATACCTACAACAACACTCTTGCCATGACTTCCATCGGCCGCAAGGTTGATGAGTCTATCAATGATGGAGAAGGTCCCTACATCTTCAGGCTCCATGGCGAGCTTTCCTGTTACATCCCGTTCCAGCAAACCAGACTTCCATCGGAACCCCGATCATTTTCTGCCGATATTACTTACTGAAACTCACATAGCATTTGATCTCCTGGTTTTAGACTTATATTACGTTACCTTAGTTATGATACACTATTAGCTACAGCCTCGGACATAGCCCGGACTCCGTAGTTACTATCGGCCTCCCACCTATCTCCGTCTTACTAGTATAAAAGCTAGCTACTTTTGTTTGTATTCCTTAGTTTGTAAATCAACCAAGTTTACCCATCTCAACCTTTTGTCTTCTCCTCTGACTTTCGGACGTCCCTCGGAACTCCGATCGAACCTCCGTTTACCTCTGTCTTGAAATTAGGACACTTGACGAGGTGAAGGGCGCAACTTCTTATAAGTTGAAGCCAAGTCCTTTCCGATACCCCGTCCGGACTTTCCGATATTCTCCGACGGATCCCCACCCGTGTTCAGTACTTAACAGTTTGCACCTATTGAGGAGTTCAAGTGCTCCCTGAACAACCACTTGAGAGAATGAGTTAGCAACCTCAACAATGTGCCAGAGACCATCGACGGATGGTACCACCAAGCAATGTACCTTGACAGGCAATGGCGACGAGCCAAGAAGGAAGCAGAGTATTACTCCAAGATGACAACAATGCTAAGGTTCAGCCAAGGAATGATCTAGGGCAGTTCAACCCTGGACAAACAAGTCAGGACTCTAAACTGGTAATGACAATGACAACATCCTTGACGGACCTGAACACCATGGATGCCAATCAAGGAAAGCAACCCCAATTCAAGGGGCAACAGCAGTGGCCACCCCTCACTTGTTTCAAGTGCTGCAAACCAGGACACATGGCACAAAACTGCTGCCAGAAGCTAGATGTGCACAACAAGTTGCACAATGAGATACTCACCTATGCACATGCAGTTGTAGGCAAGGGAACACAACAGAAGAAGAATTTTCAGGACAAGGACAAGTGAAGGCTCCCCCACTTAGTTCTCATAATATGTACAATATAGGCTAAAGGTAGATATTATGGACAATGATTCAGATAGTGATACATTAGTAGATTCTAGTGTACACAATGGCAAGGGGTCTCAGACTACTGAGCTCGGCACTCCTTAATTCCCTGTGAATCACATGATTTAGTTGCCAAGCCTAAAGAGGGAGTAAAGGACAAATACTTTATTAGATTGATATTGATGAAGGTAGAAAGAGAGGTGCTGTTGAATGTCAGCATTACCACAATGGATATACATGAGACAGTGCAGGTCAAAGTGCTACTGGATAGTGGTGCAACTGGCATGTTCATTGATTGACAGTTCATCATCACCAAAACAGACTGAAGACCTGGATCTTGCCATTCCCCATCAAGGTATACAATGTGGACAGAAGTTTGAATCAAGGAGGATCAATCACTGAGGAGGTGATGTTGATGATGTCACATTGGGGCCACAAGGAGAAGGCCACATTTGAAGTTTGTGATCTTGGAAAGGCTGTGATCATAGTTGGTCATCCATGGCTATGAAAACATAATCTGGATATCAATTGGGAAACAGGTCAAGTGAAGATGACTCAATGCCCACTGGAATGCAACATGTTCATATGCACAGCCAAGAATCAACAAAAGGGAAAAAGGATCATAACAAAGTGGAAGTACAGAGTGATGGTTGAGGAAATAGAGGATGAAGATGTGCAGGTGCATATTAGAGGCAGAACAACAGAAGGAGATGTGTTAATGGAAGAAGTGGAGATGCTACCTCAGATGATGGAGGAGCATTTTATTAGGAAGACAGAAAGACCTGCATCTTGGGGAGACAAGGATCTTAATCCTCAGGCAAAGGATGGAGTAGAGAAAACTGTGGAAGAGATGGTACCCAAGCAGTTCCATAAATATTTAAAAGTATTCTTCAAGAAGGAGTCAGAACAGATGCTGTTGTGAAAAGAATGGGATCACATGATAGACCTTACGCCCAACTTCATACCAAGGAAGGAAACATTGGCAGTGTTTTTTATTCTAAAGAAAGACATGAAGAAGAGAATGGTACAGCATTACCAATACGTAAATGAAGGAACAGTTTGAAATAATTATTCACTACCATTGATCAGCAAGCTGGTTGACAAGGTCAGAAAGGCAAAGTTCTCTATGAAGTTTGACTTATGCTGGGGTTACAACAATGTGAGGATGAAAGAAGGCAATGAATGGAAGGCAGCATTCACCATGCATTGAGGAGTGTTTGAGCCATTAGTCATGTATTTTGGCTTGATGAATAGTCCAGTAACATTCCAAACTATGATGAACTCAATCATGCAGGATTTGATTGATGAATGAGTAGTAGTAGTCTATATAGATGATATCTTAATATTTACACAAACAGAGGAAGAGCACAACAAAGTCATTGAAGAGGTGCTCAAGAGAATTGAGGAGAATGATTTATTTTTAAAAGCAGAGAAGAGTTTATGGAAGCAGAAAGAAATTGAATTTCTGGGGTTATATATTGGACCAGACAGTATCAGGATGGACAAGGTTAAAATGAAGGCAACCATGGAGTGGCCAATACCCAAGAGGGTCAAGGACATTCAGAGCTTCCTTGGCTTGGCAAACTTCTATCAACGATTCATAGAAAAATTCTCAAAAATAATTATGCTGTTGAATAAATTATTGAGGAAAGAACAAGAATGGGAATGGAAGGAGGAACAGCAGAACATGTTCAGCACACTCAAAGCGAGGTTCACCACAAATCTGATCTTCCACACTGCAGATCTGGAGAAACTGCTAAGAGTAGAACCAGATGCATCTGATTATGCAACAGGGGCCATCCTATCTATGAAGTGCAAGGACGACAAGTGGAGGCTGTATACATTCTACTCAAAATTGTTGAGTGATGTAGAAAGGAACTATTACAGTCTCAGGAATGCATCTGTGTGACTTGTACTGCTTTGTCCCAAACTCCCTGATCTGAAATTGTGCTGCTTTTGCTCCAAGACCTGATCAGTATGCCTCCATCCACCTGATCATGTGATGTTCCCATTTTCACCTTCAAAGTCACTGAAATCTTGACTGGCATCATTCTTGACAATATGACCATTTTCAGTGTGTTTTGCTCAACCTTTGCATGCTCGTGCAGCAGCAGCCTTCCAGTGGTTCAATTGACGAGGCATAACAAAGTTTATCACTCTAATTTTATCTTTTTTTTTTCTCCAATTTTTCTCACCCTAGTAGAAGTGATTGTTCCTTTGAGAATTGAAGCTCCACTACCAACATATGTACTAGTACAACATGCTAATTAGCTCATAAATTAGTATGCCAACCCAATTTGGCCACTGTCCAAAATAGGTGGTGACTAAGTGGCCCGCTCCATAATACAATGTTTATATGACATATGAAAGATAGTACTAAAAAGGAAATTGAACATGAGGCCTACATGAGGCAGGATGAGAATGGTAATATGGGGCTAAATAGGATGGGTAGATGATGAAATGATGTGAATGCAAGACAATTGAAAGGGTATCATGTGGTACATACATGTGTTCCCTTTGAGGAATCCGAAATACTTCAAAAATTGTCTCATGTCCTTCAAAATGCAATCCTGTCTATTGTTCTTCATGCAATAAGCTTGTCATATGATGTCACAAGGTGTGGGGGTGCAGTACGAACGTCCACTAATAATGAATAAGGCTGCTGAAGTGCACAAAGTATGCTCAAAGTTTGATTGAACTTGTTCGAAGTCAATCAAGGTCGACCATGATGATTGAGGAGGGTTCAAAGTCGTTTGTAGGGCTCGTAAATTGATTGAGATGTATATCTGGACTTGTAGCAAATATTAAATATTGCGAAGTTGTTCAATGAAGATCGATGAAGATCAAGCTTGAGAATTATCATGGGTGCAATATTGCTGTTCATGATCAATCAAATGTTCATAACGTGATTTACACTTATTGAATGAGGTTCAGAGAGGTCATATGAGGTATGGGAAAGTCCTGCTAGTGCTCGAAGTTAGAACAAAGATGTTTGAGGGACTCTATATTGTGCAATATTGCTTGAAAATTTGATCGAAGAAGTTCAAGGTCAATCGAGGTTGATCAGACTACTGTACAGACCTGTTATCTGCAATGCAAAAAGTACTGGTGTGTCCTGAGTACTACCTGAAATGTGGATGTATCAGCAGACCACAGTTTGCAGCAGAGTTGATGAGGGAGTTAAATGGTTTATTAGGCATTCACACTAAATTATCAACCACATATCATCCTCAGACAGATGGACAAATGGAATGCATGAATCAGGAGATAGAACAGTATCTTCAACTCTTCATGTCCCATCGACAAGATGACTGGCCTGAATGGATCACACTAGCAGAATTCTCATACAATAATAAAATACATTCCATGATTAAGGTCTCCCCTTTTTTTGCTAATTATGGATTCAACCCAAGAATGGGAGTAGAACCCCATCACCATACCAAAGTGGAGGCAGAAGATGAGTTTGTGAGCAAGATGAAGCTCATTCATGAAGAGGCACAAGCGGCTCTTGTAAAAGCAAAAGAGGAATTGAAGTGGTACACCAATTATCATAGCAGAGACCCACCCAAGTACAAGGTTGGACACAAGGTTTGGTTTGAGACCAAAAACCTTGACATTAAACATCCATCCAAGAAACTTGCAGAGAGATGCATCAGCCTGTATACCATCACCAGAGTAAAATTCTTGAACACTGTGCAGCTCAAACTACCACAGAGTATCAAAATCCATCCAGTGGTAAACATCTCTCATGTATGCCCATACTGTGAACCACACATCCCCCAACAATCCATACCTGAACCCCCACCCATTGAAATTGAAGGAGAATTTGAATATAAAGTCAAACAAATTCTTGATTCCTGTCTCTATTGTGGAAAACTACAGTAGCTAGTAAAATGGTTAGGATATACTGAGGAACACAACATGTGGGAACCTCCAAGTAATCTCGATCACACTTAAGATGCCATCAAAGAATTATACTGATCCCATTCATCCACCCCTCAACATCTCCGATCACTTGATATGTTCCAGTTTCACCCCATTGAGAACTTCACGGAAACACCCAAAGGACTGATATCGGCACTCAACTGTGATAAGGATCAAGTAATCTTATCCACAAACTATGATGTGCAAACTCCTCCCCACTCTCCTCATGTGTGTCTTTGCCCTTGCTGCAGTTGTATTCTATGGGTGCATACTATTGAGCCTCTCATGCTACCAGAGGCAGTGACCATTCACTGGTGAGATCTAGTGTAGTCACAAAGACATGAATTCTAAAGAGGGAGTAGTGTCATGAGAACATTTTTATATCTCTTTTCTTATTCAATTATGATTACCACAGACATTATCACATGACCAGTAGTCACATGGTAGTAGTAGTATCACTAAGCATGACACCACTAACAGCAGGTATGACATCATTACCAGCAGTATACATGCATGTTAGTCACATGCTCACCTCATGGCTAACACATGTAGTTTAGTATATATAGTTGTAATATTATACCTTGAGACTCTAGTTGAGCTCTCTTGGGTTTTCCACCAATCTGGTGACACACCTAAGACTATGACACTATCCTTTCTTTTGTATTGAGTATACTCTTGTGGGACCTCACTTGATCTTTTTGGATTGGTGTGTCCTGACACTTGGTCAGCTTTGATACACTCTCCCCATCCCTCCCAGTGACCTTTGCACATCTTTGAGGACCCCACCAATCATCCTTGAACATCTACAAATATGTTTGAACTACTTTGAACAACCTTGATCAAAACCACAACCTCAATTAAAACCTTGACTTCAATCAAACCTCGATGATTGTCCTTGAAAATCTTCAGAGATCTTTGATGAACCTCATTGAACCTCAACAAACATCCTTGAACATCTTCAGAGATGTTTGATGAACCTTGTTGAACCTCATTGAACATCTATGAACCTCAATGAGCATCTTTGAACCTCTTTGAAGATCTTTGGACACAACCTACAGATGTCTACTAAGGTCTATGAACACATTTGAACACCTACAAACATGTATGAACATCTATGAACATGTTTGAATGTCTTTGAATGTCTTTGAAACCCCTTGAACAACCCTGAAGAACCTTGGCACACCTTGAAGGACCTTCCCAAATGACCCACAAACATCATTGATGGTCACAACTGACCATTGAATGCCTTGGAAGGAGTTTCACACATCTGCAAAGATCTTTGCAGGCCTTCACAGCCCTCCTATGACCTTTGGGCACCTTCCTAGATGTTCCCTACAGTGCATTGGCCATAGCTCAGGCCTCAGACCACATTGGGTTGCCTTAAGGCTGTATTGGGCTGCAGGGTGGTATCTGTGGAGTATCAACCTTCTATCTGTTGGTCATGGGCCCCATTGGGATCAGTGCTTGAAAGTCCAGTCTGGTCCTGGTCTTTTGCCTTAATTGGCTGGAACCAGGACCAAACCGGTTCATTTATTTCAAACTTTTGTCAGAACTGCAACCAGAACCAGGTCAACCGGTCCAGTGCGGTTCCAATCAGTTCTAGGACTGGTGGCCACCAGTCCCAGACCAACTAATTACAATTATATATGTACTACAAAAGTAAAATAGTACTAATAATAAACCAGCAAAAGAGAAGAGAAAAGACAAATGAATCCACCCCGCAAGCAGTGGCTTGTGAGGCTGGATATGAGAAGGAAAATAAAAAATAAAACCTCTCACCTTTCAAGTGAGAGGTGGTTGTGGTGTGGTGGGTGTTTGTGGTGCCGGCATTGCATTGTCCATCATCATCATTGTTGTTGTTGTTGTTGTTGTGTTGGTGTTGTGTTGTTGTTGTTGTTGTTGTTGTTGTGTTGGTGTTGTGTTGGTGTTGTGTTGGTGTTGTGTTGGTGTTGTTGTTGTTGTGGCATTGTTGTTGTTGTGGCATTGTTGGCATTGGCGTTATTGTTGTTGTTGCATTGTCATCGTCACTGTCATCATTGTTGTCAGCCGTTGTTGTTGTCATCCGCTGTTGTGGTTGCTTGTTGTCCCATCATTGTTGGCAGGTAGCACCCATGCCCCCTGCTCTTCCTCATCTTTGCCTCCCTGGTTCCGTCATCATTGTCAGCATTGTCATCCTCATTGTTGGCATTGGCATCATCTGTCGAGGGCTCTGTGTTGGTGTTCTTGTTGTTCCATTAGCCACCCTGCAAGCAGAGGCTCACAGTGGTGGTATCCAGTAGGGCCATAACATCATCATCATCATAAATACAATGCCTAGAAACAAGTAAAAAGATTGGTAAGATAGATTAAAGAAACAGGAAAAGAGAACTTCACCTGGGGCCCAAACGATATCTCTCATCATTTGGACCCTGTTCCAACATTCAAGGGGTTGCAGTCATGGTGGAGCTGGGAGAGAAAGGGAGTCACAAAGTTGAAATGCATTACACTGCAGTACAAACAAATATAAATGTATAAACGAAAGATGTAAATGAGAGCACATGACCATGCAAACAGGTGCAAATGGTCTGTGCTCACATTGCACTATTTAAACACCCCACTTTTTGCTCTTTTCATTCAGGTTTGCCCCATCTTTTTTAATTACTAGATATGTAAATAGTTATATTATTGGATATAATCAGTTGCTACAAGTAATATAAATTGTAATGCATAAGTCAGTCCAAGACCGGTTATGACTGGTTTTGAACAGTCCTGCTGCTCACCACAAGATGAGCAGACCATGGACCAAACTGACCCCATAATTGGTAGGACCAAGACTGAAAGTCTGGTCCCATCAGTCCTGGTTCAGTTTGGTCCTGGTATTTTTGTGGTCCTTAGGACTGGACCTTCAAGCACTACAGCTATTTGCAGAATGATAGGCCCTTTTG
Source organism: Tricholoma flavovirens (assembly GCA_003313805.1). NCBI lineage: Eukaryota > Fungi > Basidiomycota > Agaricomycetes > Agaricales > Tricholomataceae > Tricholoma > Tricholoma flavovirens. Next base: position 12,230 of record QLOK01017776.1, read on the forward strand.
CAAAACATTTGTTTATACCATTTGTTTTGTCCCATCAGTGATGGTACCCAGTTGCTGATGTGCCAATAGTAATCATTCAATCTAATCTATGACATGTCCAAGGTAGCACTCTTGCTTGCTGTTGACATTGATGAGCAAAACGAGAAAGAATATGACCTGATTTCTGAATAAAATGCTCTTGGTCTGTGCTTAGTCTGTTCCTTTAAAAAGTCCATCAAAATCTGCCAATTATGCATTGACTACTTCCTCATGGCTCAATGAGAATGTCCTGAAGACTACAACGCTTTCGGATATGACCCTCAAGGTCGAGTGGCAAATGTTGCTGGACTCATGTTTGGTGAGGATTGGCAGCCAGACCAACATGACATCCCTTGGTATCATGGACCTGAAGTTGCACCACCACATTATGGTGCACCTGCTGATTATCAGTGTCCTCACCTTCCAAATGGCTTTGTTCCTCGAGCTCCACATGATGGCTATCTAGGTGCTTTGCAATTCCAACAATGTGAAGGACCTTGGGCACATTATCCACCTCCCCAAGATCAATATCCACCTCCCCATGTTCAATATCCAGTGCCCCACATCCAATATCTGCCACCTAATCATCCTCCTCCACCTCCTGTATATGCCCAACATGGCTACTATCCACAGCCAGTAGTTCCTTGACAAGTGCCTCCTCAAGTTCCAACCGCACCTCCTTTGTGAGACCGACCTAATGCAGAGGTTCACCCTGGTGGTGAGTAGCTGACAGTGTTCAGAATGCATTTTATTGATTCATTGCAGTTTATCAAATGACTGCCATTGTGAACACTCCTACTGTTCAGACACAATTTTCAATTGAATCTGACATTCCTTACATTGATCTACATGCTCGCTCCTGTGCTAATCTTGATCTCGATCCCCTTGTTGTGGAACTGGGCTACAGGATTTCTGGTTCTGAGGGCCCAAATACTTCACCCTCTGCATTATCTAGTGAGGGTGACCTTCTACAAGCCATGGCACACATCTCCAACCTCATCTCCCATGCATGAACAAAGGAGTATGGAATTGAAATTGTTAATCTGGTGAATGATTCTCTAACAGCTTCTAGTCACTTATCTAATCATTATGTGCTTAGAAACCTGCTCTTCCACCTGCTGTGACACATTTCAAATCAAAGAAGTGATCACATAAAGAAGACATCCTGACTTCTGTGGATCCTTCACCAGATGGAATGGTGACAAGTGAATACAAGAAGCTTGCAGCACATCTCAAGTGTGAGTCCTGTAAGGGTCACTGCCACATTATGTGTTGAGGTCAACACCAACATCTCAACTTCAAGGAAATGTCATATTGGGCAAAGCAGAATGTATGATTTCTGAGTCCTTTACATGTAGTCACTAATCAAATTTTTTTGCAGGCTCTTGGCACAGCAGACATACACAATCCTCCAAATGCTCTCAGCCTTGACCACTGTCCCAAACACTCGCATCCCAACCCTCATCCAGGTTCAGCAAGTGGCCCTGAGATTCATGTTCATCTTCAGGGACTCGGACTTGGTGATGCTCTATGATTTGGCAGATCTATGCTTGGCAACCTTAGTTCTATGAGTGGCTCTGGTTCATCCATTTTATCACACAATGGTACATGGATATTTTTATGATTGAGATTTCAACTTACATGTTTTTCATTCAGAATTATCCATGGAAATTCCTTCGCTAATTCCTACCAGCAGCCCATCACAAGTCATAGATATTCAGTCACCTTCACTTCAAGACATCCTTAGCACATTGGAGAAGCAATATCCTGGTGACACCTTCGTGAACATGCTTGCACCATTACAGGAGGCTGGCATGAAGATGTTGGATGAAATTCTGTTACATGGTGAGGGATTAATTGTGGAGTGGACTGGCTTCCCAAAACACAAAGTGATGGCACTTTGTGAGTACTCATGTAATTCAAAGGTGTTGGACCACATTGGAGGCAGGGCAACCATGGAGGACCTCAAAAATGATGCAACTACAGGTGATGAAGAGGAAGAACATGACAACGAACATGATACTGACAAAGATAGTGATATTGTCAAAGTTGTCAACTGATCTAATATTTTTGCAGTATTCCATATATAACACCTAATCATCTTCATGTTTCTGGTACATAATTTGTTAATCATTGTACATATTCCCCTGTAGAAATTTACTTACAATTGATTTAATATTTTTCATGCAATATAACTGCTGTGTCAAAACTAACCAAGGGCCTTTTCAGGAGTAACAGTGAAGACAGCATCCCATATCATCCTGTGCAGATCACATCATTCCCCTCCTTTCATCTCTCCAAGGACATAGTCTCTATTGGCCCAGATCCATGCCTTAATAGCAGAGAACGCTTCTTCAATTGGATTAATATCAGGTGAATAGGCAGAAAGAAAGACGAGACGCATGCCACTGTTAGTAAAATGTTAGCAAAACATGTTACTGCAGTATACATATTTCTTGACATACCAGTTCTCAATCATCTCCCATAGCTCCTCAGATTTGTGGATTTTGTGGCCAAGGTTCCATCTGATCCAACAGACCCTCTATGAAGTAATTGAAAGTTGCTGCTGTAAATGACTGATCTAACACTTCTAAAGCTATAATTCTGTCCAATGACAAAGCAGGTAGGATGGAGTATCTATGTTGAGAGTGAGGGCTTATAAAATTAGACCTGTTAATGATGTACCACTTTCCTTGGATAAAGAAATCACACCTTCTAGCACAGTTTCCTGAAGGTGCCCATGCATATGTCAATGAGACACATTCCAGTTGAATGCACTTTCATCAATGAATACCAGGTGTTCCAGTTCATAATTCATTCCTATGATCAGCTGATACTGGGCGCAATCTTCATTGTCCCTTTCTATTGCAGGTTGAGTGACCTAGTTATGATCAGTACTTTCCAACTTTGAAGGATATAATGAATATTATTTACTTTTATGTGAGAGAAACCTCGACACATCAGGGTTTGGTGTATCATTGCAGGAGAAACAATTATTCCACAGGTCCCCTCCAGCCAGTCCTGCAGTTCTGACATGAACAAGTCTGGCTGCTGTTCGATACAACTTTCAAGGAACTGCAAAGATGATCAAAGAGTCAAACATATCAGAACAGGATATGTACTGATGTCTTGAAGCCATTTAGAATCTAAGGATGCCCATCAACTATCCTTTTCTGTACAACATCTCCTATGCATTGATCAAATCTTCTTATACCTGTGCCCTTGAAAAATGGCTAGCCACAATGCTATTTCTTTAATATCAGTTGAGATGTGTCATCTCATGAGGGATGGATTTCAAGGAGGCATATCAGACAGATAATTGTTATCGATCTTGGTCAGCACTGAGCAGCCTGGGTACCATCACTGATGGGACCAAACAAAGTGTATAAACAAGTGTTTTGCAAAAGGGCCTATTGTTCTGCAAATAGCTGTAATTGGGATGTTAGCTTGTGGTAGGATGGTGTGTCAGCCATGGTAGTCTAGTTAAGTAGTTTCATCTTGTAAGGGGATCCTTAGAGCATTCTCTTCAGATTTCCCTTACAAGTATTGGGCTCATTCATTCTGCTTTGATTGTAAGGTTGCCATTACAGGCTCTGCTGATATCTTCAATCCCATGTAGAGATTGGCATGGGTAACCCCCAGGTATTTTTTCAATACCCACACCCCTACCCTCACATACCCCTACCATTTGACAAGGGTATGGGTTACTCATGAATATTGGTATGGGTTTTCAGGGGTAAGATGGGTACAGTTACCCATGCAGGTACAATGTAGGGGTATATTAGTCAATGGCATTGATACTACACTAGTCAAATCAAATCCCAATTCTTGTCAAGCTCCTCCTCTCCCTTGACCTCTGGAAGGATAATGGCAGCCTTCACATCATTATTCTTGACATATCCCAGCTTGCTCCATGCCCTGACCAACATCAAAGCTTGAGTTGACTGAACTGAGAGGCGAGAGCAGAGGTGTGACAAAAGAATGCAGCCCATGCTGAAAACACGCTCAAAATTCACAGATGTTGCTGAAATATGTGTATTAGTGGACTCAAAAACTCTTATAACAATGTCAGTGCTTACCCAGTATTGTGAGATAATCCATTTCCATTTGAGAAAGCCATGGGTACATGTGTCAATGCTCATACCACCAAGCAAGAACATCTTTGACATACTCTGGGTCTGTGCTGAGGAAGCACTCAAGTTCATCTCATAGATCTGAGGGTTTGGGTGCAGCAAGTGCAGGAAGGTCGTCAAAGATGTTTTTCAAGTCCGATGCTGTGGCCTGTAAGTTCAATGTTAATATATGGATCACAGTATAAAAGTACTAGTACACACTTCTTCAATTATCTCATCATCTTCATCTACTGAATCGGCCTTGTATGTACCCTCAAATCGGTCTCAAACAATTTTCAGCAATGTTGTGATCCATTCTCTGTCCAACCAGCATTTTGGAAATACTGTAGCTTGTGCCAAAGGTGGAGAACTGGGGAAATGGTTGACTGAGTGCATAATGTTGTAGAACAGCAAGTACATACCAATAGCAATCATATAAACATCAGAAAAATTGGTTTTGCTGTAGTAACAGTTGAGGGTCTTCTTCCCCAGTGTGAGTGCAGCTTGAATAGACAAGGAATATTGAGCATCAAGTGCATTGGTGGCAAGCACCTCATCAATGTGGTCCATGGCAGGAATGACAGTTGCGATGTTTGGAACGCTGTCATGAGAGAAAAAAGTGTCACACCTTTGAAGATCTGGACAGAATGAGTGAAAGAATCAAACAAGGTATGAAAACTCACCTTTAGAACCTGGCACAGCTGACGAGATATCTCCCATTCATTTGCAAACATCTCATACTGCCTCAACTTCATCTCCTGGTCACCCATGATAACATCCGGCACTTCCTGATATGTCATGGCAAAGTTCAGCATGTTGTACGTTGAGTTCCATCAAGTGGACACATCCCAGGGCATCATGTGACACCTGAGCTTGAGGTCTTCAAGAGTGGAAAACCACTTTGGGAGGCCGAGTGTTGAGGAGTTCTTAATCACAAACACTGTCTTGTGGAGCTAGTGCAGGTAGTTAGGTATGACATCAACATATAGCATTGGTGCCATCTAGACCCACCTTCACCAACATTGTTTGCACTGGTTGCACATCACCTTCAAGCTTGTTAAACTCCAGCTCTGACATCTTTTGATGCTCATCCACCCATCCCTCACTATCATCATCTTCATCATCATCATCATCGTCTGATTGGCTGTTGGCTGCCTGGGTCACCAACTCCTTGACATTGAGATCTCCTGCCAGTGCCCATAATTCCTTCATTGCCTCATCAATAACCTCACCTTCTTGTGCCTGTGGAACATCAAATTGTTAAATGAC
>QLOK01017842.1:0-10323 GCA_003313805.1 Tricholoma flavovirens
TTAGTACCATCTAACTTATACGGTGCTCTTACAAATGTTGAATAGTGCCGACTGATGCTGGCCTTGGAGGCAGAAAGGTGACGCTACCGTTGAGTCACCATCATTACCAGTGACTCTAAATCATTGCAAACGTTGACTGGCGCTGACTCGAGTCGCGCGATGTTTCCCGAGCCTCGGTTACTCCGTCATGCATTGCTCGGCACCGCATGTTTTTCTTCTCTACATAAGACTCGGAAACCAAGTGGTAGGAACACTAACAAGGAATCCCTCCCTTAAATCGCCTTATGTTTGACCTCGATTCGCTACCCCCCGAAATCTTCGCCCAAATCTTCGAGGCTGGTGTTCTGACTTGGGGCATTGGATTTCTTGCCCCAGTATGTCTCGTGTGCAAATTTTGGAATGACATCATCTCAACCACCCCTTACCTATGGGGCACCATAACGATCACAACGACCACGAAAAATATCGACAGCCTTCATGCTCAACTAACGAAGGCCAAAGCCTGCCCTTTGACTGTTATTTGCAGTGTGAATCCCAGTCATGCTAAGAAACCTATCCAGGCAGTTCTTAACAGGGTGGTTGCTCTCTCGCATAATTGGGTGCAAGCAGAGGTGTCAACTCAGTTACTGTCACAGTGTCGTGGGTCTGAGATCCACTCGCTGCAGGAGCTCAGGCTCTGGACGTTCGGACGCACAATCGCAGGCAATGAATTTCCTGATATCGATATCGCTAGATTCGGTTCACTTCCCAACCTTCGTTTCCTGACAGCTAGCAATGTTCCCAGCTGCTGGATTACCCATCTTCTGTCCCCCTCCATCACCTACCTCCATCTCCTTTTTCGTCGGAGGAAGTCTGGAACACTCCATAACGCTTCTGGTTGTTTCTCTCGGGTTCCTGAAGTTAGAGTTCTCAGACTGACAAAATTTCTTCCCGAGGATGTTCCCTCGACGCTCCTTCCACCGGCTCATCTGGCTAAACTCACGGCATTGGAGCTGCGTCATGTGGCGCATCCCTCACGTATCCTATGTCAGATTTCTGCCCCTTCCTTACAAACACTCTCCATCCGTCACTCGGGAGGTATTTACCACCCGCTCAGCTATTTGACGACTGACCATGCACCAGACTTCGCCCCGTTGTCTGTCTTCTTTTCCCAATGGAGTCGGGTTGACTTCCTTCCTCTTCGCTTAAGTACGCTGGAACTAGTCGAATGCTTGCAGATTGACGATGTCGCCTACTTGATCCGGTGGCTCGCCCGCCTACCATCTCTCGTCCGCCTTGTTTTACTAGATGACGCCATAGGGCGAGCCGCGCAATTGCAGTCCCCCACTGAGGAGACAAATATTCTCAGGGCCCTTGCATCGCCGCAAGGGGCTGGAAATTATGCAAAGGGATGGCTTTGTCCTTCATTGATGCATCTTCACCTGGCTACTGATTTTATATTGATGGATCTCATTGACGTCGCCCATGCAAGGGGAGGTATTGCTACGTCTCTGTCCTCCGCTTCACCGCCCAGTCGATTAAGGTCAATCACAGCCCCCCTGTGCCCTAGCGGGGGTCACAATGAGATTGAGCAGTTGAGAGGCTTGCTTGATAATGTAATGTGTGTATGTCTGGGATGCGAGTTCACTTTAACCGGTATGTAAAATCATAGACTCTGTGGTTAGTCTCTCATCGAGTTGTTCATAGTCTAAACACCCTACTATGTCTTCCTGGAGGACGTCGAAGAATTTACGCTAGGTTTTGATCTACTACTTCAGAGTCCAGGCCGTCTTTGGTGTATCAGATGCCCCCAGCCGTCGTGATCACGTAAAGAATTGTAAAGAATCTCTTACCTCATTATATGTACCAGGTTCGTGAGGAATGGCAGATCAGACCGATCCGGATTTCAAATTCCGTTCCGTCGTAAGTCAGGGGAAGTCAGGACTCAGGACATACATAAATATCTTATCGTCGATCTTTCCGATCCACACTCTTCATCGATATCTCCCAAATGGACAACTCTATATACGAAAAGTCGTCTTTGAATTCGATCTCCCGCCATAAAGAACGCGGATATTATGATAAAGTATAACCTTTCGCCTTCAACACAAGGACGTCCGGATCACTGACATCCCCAACTTGAAGGAAACAATTGCCTCGATTGTGCGAGAAGCCAAGATCCTACACGTTGCATGGGTAGATGCCGACGGGATGCCGCAATGTATTCCTATGATAGGCGCCTTAGAGGACGATGCATCTGGGGACCATGTATTGTATCTACACGGTTGGTGACGCCTCGAATGGTCCCAATGATTGTTGGCTTGATGATGTTCGTAGGACATCCGTCCTCTCGTTTTGCTAAGCTGTTGTCCAAGCCAAACGTTCGCGTGGTAGCAACCGCCACGATTCTCGACGGATACGTCCTTGCGCTCTCTAGCTTTAATTCCAGTATGAACTATCGCTCTGCAGTTCTGCATGGATATACTGTTCCTATTGGCACTCAGTCGGGCGACGATCCGGATAAGGACAAGATCGAGGCATTTGCGCGCGTTACCGAGAAGACAGTTCCTGGTAGGTGGGATCATGCACGCAAGCCTACTAAGTCAGAGTTCAATGGCACTGCGATAATTCGCGTCGTCATCGACAGCGCAAGGTAGCGTTCCTACATTGTCACTCAAACAACATCTCTCACTCCTCTAGTCTCTAGTTCTAAGATACGTGCAGGACCTGCCATGGATGACAAAGATGTACGTATCTTAGATCAAAGTTCGATTCTTCTAACCTTCTGAATCTCAGGATCTCGAAAATGAAGCCCTGACTTCTACGGTCTGGACTGGTGTCATACCAGTGCGCAAAGTCGCGGGCGCACCACAACCATCGGAGTATTGTGCTAAGGGCCCACTCCCTGAACATGTCCACGAGTTAGCGGGGATAGGGTCGTCCTAGACGATCTGTATGTATAAGGATAGATTGGACGGCTTGGGAAGTTCAGAATTTTTCAGTGTGACCGGGGGTTCATAAAATTTGGCGATTGGCCTTTAAGTTTAACCAGCGTGCGAGGGCTTGCGTGAAGACGGAGCGTTGAGTGATCAGACGAGCTCCCGACTTGATTATAGCATAGTAGGTATGTTCATCCTTAGAGCAGAATCACATCAAGTTGGGTTTGCAGACTTGCGGGGACATAAGAAAAACCGGCATCAAAATGTCTAGACCCTACTTAGATCAACTCCAGCCGAAGTAATACTAAGTAAAGTAAGAAATGTTCAGTATATCAAAGGGAACGAGTAAATGTTCAGATCGCCTGAATTCGTCATAAAGGTATAAGGCGGTCAAGCCCATATTGGGCAGCCAAGAGAATGGGATCATTGTCCTCGGAGTAGACGCAGAAAGAGCCAGTAGAGTCAATGTTGTACCCAGACATGCAGCGATGCACCACACAGCGACCCTTGACGCAGGAGACGTCAGAGACACCTGGTATCATCGTACAGTCTTCGCCTTGTGGGCTAGTCAGGCTCAATGGGATGATGCATCCACCACCTATAAGTAAAGAATGTGACCCGGGGGTCGTTGCTACAAGTTCGTGTATAACAAGGGGACGTACAACTCTCAAGTTCATGTTGGGTGTCGATACACTCCCAGGTCCTGGCATTCCTTCCGAGGACACCACATGCGGTAAGGCCTTGCGAGCATAGTTTACCGCTCCCAAAGTGTGCCTCACGTTTGACATATGCACTAGGGCATGAGTAGTGGTCCCCACACTTGCCATTACATTCCTTGTGAGGCTTTTCACAAATACACTGCGTGGGTTTCTCGTAGGGATGTGGGGTGTAGCTACAAGGCATTAGCTCGTCTCAATATTCAAGATAGCAAAAAGAGAAGGCTGACCCATCCATGCACGTGAAACCGCAGGGATTTCCAGTTATACAGAGCGGAATGGAATGGGGGGGATAATGACATTCCTCAGGCCCACAATTTTTGACCTTTGCGCAAGGTAAAAACTGATATAGCTCGGAGTACTGTAAAATCGACTTACCATGTCAGTCAATTGCGCCGCGACGGTCGTTTTTCCAACCAATGCAACGGCGGATATAGTGACAGGATTTGTGGCTATGAAATACGGAATATCAGACAAGCAAATACAGGCGTCTAGTAAAAGGGTAGATGAGCCAGAATATGCATTTCACATCGGGATGAAACGCACCGATACCGCCGACAACTATAGATTTTCCTGAGAGTAGGACTCTGAAATCGTCTTTGATTTCACCACAAAGATTGCTAGAAGCCCTCTCCGCGATGTCGTTCAGACTCGCAGCACCCCAGAACAGAGAGAAAATGACTGAGATGGCCAAAGTAGACATATGGACGAATTGCATCCTTGCTACTCTCGGAGGGAGGACCTGGGACAGTGGGGACGGATACCAACGAATGAGGTTATATAAGGCGCATCGAGATAGCGGGTGATACTTTGGAAATCCTTCGAGTGCTGATAGCGCTGAGATCCAATGGATGTAAGAAGCATCCTAAACTCCGTCAACACCTGACGTATCCATACCCCTGCTGTGATTTTCCAAGTGAAACCCAAAGTGGGTTCGTGAGAGCATTTCCAACACTCTTTAACACCCTGGTGAATGGACGCAAAACGGAAAAATCATTTCAGGGCGGCACGCTAGCATGTGCCACATAAGAAGCAATCAGCTTCATCACTTGACGTTTGGCCGACAGACATATGCTTCTCTACCGGCGATTAGATGACTGAAACGTGGGATGTAGTATCAGCAGGACTCTGGTTGTGAACAAGTGACGTGTGGGGCCACGATTTAAATCAATAGGTGGAGCCTACTAAAAAAAACAGTGCATTTTTTCGGTTCTGAAGAGCTTTTTGACGAGATCATAGTTACCATAGTTGCCTCGGAGTGACAGTGCGGCTGGAACCTCTGAGGACGAAAATCATGTCGGTCTTTCCAGGACCAGTGTTTTGAATTCGACTGTAGATTCAGCTATAAGATTCCACCTTGCGGAAGGACTCGGAATATAATAGAACAAGCTTGAACGTACGACATAGTTTTCATCGATCGAAATGAGGCGTGGAGAAATTTATTGGTGGCGCAAAAGGCGGGGATAACCAAATCAGAACTAGGAACCTGAGTGGTATCGATGATACGCGGGAGCGGCCCGCTGCGAAGCAAGACATTGCCGACATGTCCGAGTTATGTAAATGCACCGCGTAATTGCCGCGTGAGTTACTTCCTGTATTCTGAAGTATCCTAGACACTGATAGTTGAGAAAGCTCAGGATGTACCTGTTTCAAGTGCTCAAAGTATTATTAGCAAACTTGATGGATTGTGCTCGGGCCTTATAGCGTATGCTTGCAAAAAAAATAAGATACATGGTAGTAAAACAGATATCGGTGACTAAGAAAAGACGGGTAAAGCTAATGTACGCCGTCAAAAATAAGAATAATCGAATGCCCAGAAGACAAGCGGAGGAACAAGGACCTAGTATCCGCTCTTCGAGCTCCCTGCTGCTTGCTGGTGTTGCAACGATGGAGATGCCCTTGCCATAGTTGGCGTGAGTGGTAGGCGAGGCGGAGATTGCGACTGGGCTAGGACAGACGGCATCGGTGATGGACTTTGTTGATGATGCGGTGATATGGAATGAGGGTTTAATTGTCCATTAGGAATTCGCATTCCAGGCCGAGTGCCGTTAGCCGACGGTGTGCGTGCTGGTACTGCATGACCATGGCTTGGCGACATCGAACCATTTAACGACTGACCATCCAACCCATTCACCACAGGCCCAGGCTTCTGAGGGTTACTCGCCGCCCACTGCATCTGCATCTGCCTCGCTGCGGGGAACTTGACATTGATATTCGAACTAGTGTTTGATTGCACCATGTTGAAGTTCTGCGTACCGTTGGGGACTTGAAGGTACTGTCCAGCGCGCGCGATGTTGGCTTGGAATGTCGCAAGATCCTGGCCTGGGGGTATATTGGCATTGGCAAAAGCAGACTTAAGATTTTGCATCTGCTGCGGGGTGAGACCTTGCTGTTGACTAAATTGGCCTGTGTTCGTGAGAGCATGGGAAAGCGGGGTGACGTAGCCATTAGTCATCCCAATCGGATGTGGGACTTGCTTCGGTGGTGAGGTGCCAATAGCATTGACGGCCACATCGAGGGTCTGGCTCACGTCGGCTTGGTGTGGTTGTGGAATCTGCACGGTGCCGTTGAGAAGAGCGGGAGTAGAATTCACCTCACTTTTAACCCCTTCGACGTGCGGCATAGTAATTGAAGCACGGCTGAGCCCGTTGCTGCCCGTCGTCATGGGCTGTGGCAAGGAGGCTGAGTTCGGTGGAGAATGCGAAGGGGTGTGCGTGGGTCCTTGCACGTTTTGGGGAGTACGCATGCCACCGTTGGAAGAGATGCGCATCTGAGGTAGCGCAGTTGGCGGCGGCATCTTCTTCAGTTGCTGCTGCATCGCAATTGGTGTTCCATTCATCTGTTGCGCAGAGTGCGACAGCGCAACTCCCTGGGGGATGCCCGGTGGCGGAACATACCCACGAACATTTCCTTGTTGGTCCCGTCGCATCAGTGGCAAATTAACGCCGAGTCGAAACGGTACAACCATCTGTAGACGGCCGTCGGAACTTGGCAAAGGAATGGAAGCGTCAGTCATCAAGCTCTGCTGGTCGGCATCAGTTAATAACGTCATGGCATGTCGAATGTACCTGAGTGCGGTGATCAGCCTAAACATCCACTGTCAACAGAAAAAATCCTCACTTTGTATCATAATCATCCACCAGGATGCGGTCCTGCTCATCTGGGCCTTCCGGCCCGATAGCTGGAGTATCATCCATATCAAATCTCCATCTTTCTATCAGCCTCTTAGTCCTCTCAGACTCATCCTGATCTACCTGCATGTCTTCGTCGGAGGAATCCAAGGAAAACAAGGATGAACGTTTCGTAGGTACTGTTGAACGAGTCGGAACACTCCTCCTATCGACGAGCATGCGTCCGCCACGGCCACGACGTAACCGGACAACCCGCGGATGCACAACAGCATCTCCACTCGACTCCGAAGTTGAAAAAGTGACAGGCGCAACAAATTTGAAAAGACGGCTGTAGTAGGGCACCAGGGGGGGTTGATACGGGTTCTAGACAATGATGATGGTCAGTAAAACAACAGACGTCATGAGAAGGATTTACGTCGACTTGGTCTTCCCAGTGGTGATCTTGTTCTTTCTGTCGATTAAGGGTGGCCTCGATGGCTTCCCGAATGAGGGCTGTCCGTTCTCTGGGGCGCATGGCAACTTCTGGACGAACAGTGGCCCCCAACTCCGTCCTGATCTTGACTGGTCGACTGTCGAGGACGTGAATGAGTGAATAGGCAAGACAAACAGAAGGACCTACGTGCTCTCTGTCTTCTTGGGCTTTTCCTTGTCGACGAGAAGTTCCTCATCTGCTTTGTCATTGAGGCTAGGATGTTTGCGCTTTAAATCAACGAGTGCCATGCGTTTTTCCCATAGTTGCTGAGATTGGTCTGCACCATCCTTCTTTTGAATTTCCCGTTCAAGGATAGCAGTGGCAAGTTCGAGAGGGTATACAAACTCCATCTGCAGACGCTGTAGCTTGTCGGACGATGTAGTCTGCGAAGCACGCGTTTTACGGACGGCTTTGATTTCTCGTCGCCGAAAGCACACATAGGATTCATTGAAGGTATCAGATTCATCAAACTGTGATATTGTTTAGACTAGATAACAATAGATAATATGTATTGGGACTCACGTTAAGCGTCGGAATTATCCTATGTCCACCCCGCTCCATCCGACGTTCCTTCCAATAAGGATAGATGGCCCGAGAAATCCGGACCAAATTGGCAGGGGGCGGGATCCACGACGGTACGGTATATGATGCGAACACTGATGGGGATAATGCAGAAGAAAAGGCAGTTTGGTATTCAGAAAATGCTGGGAATGCCATGCCGTTCTCGAGTCCCTGTCGTTATGAACATGAGTAACATGCCATACACCAAGATAACTTTGAACACACGTGGTGTAAGAACTCTGTTTTTTCGTGCGTCTCCTTCTCGAACAAGCCCATTACGAGCTCAAACTCGTCTTCAGAGATGACGCGCAGTTGTGAAACTTCAGGTTCCTTGCCCTTAGCTTTCGCGCTGCGCGATGATGCTCGGGTAGCAGTGGCGGTGGTCGAAACAGCACCTTGCGCACTTGTTCCTTCACCACGGGCTTCTTCGTTATTCTTATCCAGCCATTCCTTGTCCCGCTCGTCCATGAAATAGGTGAAGCCATCCGCCAAGCCACTCGTACAAGCTTCCTCAACCGTGGCCGAGGAAGAGACAAAGGATGTTGGGTCTTTCCATTTTGCAGGCGGATACAGCTCCTCGTAGTTGGAAACAATACCAGTTGAGTCGGGGGTGGGTATATAGGCGGCAGGTGCAGCTGCTGTAGCCTTTTCCGAACCGCGCGTCGGCCTACCGATGCTGATATTGTTGCGATGCGACTCTGACAACACGGCCTGCAAATGATGTTCCTATTTTAAAATATATATATTTGTCAGCAATCCGCGGTCCGCACAGCCACCAAAAAGGAGTGACGTGGCCGCAACAAAGGGGGTCTAGGGACTCACATTGGCATCCTCTGCGTCCACTCCAGCCACCAGATTTGTGAGATGGTGTTTCTCTTCATCTTCGTCTGGGATGAGAAGTGCGTCGGCCTCGAGAATGCCTTGGTGGATCTTGAGGCGGGTTTTGTTGGTAATCCGGATGCGATTCCTAAGTGTAGAGGCGCCCGGGTGGAGATTTCGGGGCATGTCATGAGCACACAGCGAGTAAAAGGAAGGACGAATAATTTAGAGGAAAAGGCGGTCTGTGCTCGTTGTCGTCAGCGTCGTCGGCACTACAAGCCTCAACGTGTCAGTATTTGGCCGAAATCAGTGTTCGGCCCGATAATAATTCACCTGAATAAGTCTTTATTTGGTTAAACCAAACAAAAGAATTACCATAGCACCCACCTCGCATTTAGGAATCGTCAGAAACGTTACACTGCAGCACGCTCCTGCCGATTGTTTGAGTAAATTGACCTCAAAACATGACTAAGGGTCCATCAGGGACAAGGACCCAGAAATATGATAACTTACCTTGATAAGACTGTATATTTGTGAAGAACTGTGACAATATTAGAGAACGAATCATCGGCATCGGTAGACTTACAACTGCTCAAGGGGTCACTGGGGGTATCGCTGATGCCAACTAAAATCTCACATACCGGACCGTCAGCGGGCCGAACCTATGTTGGGGTGGAGCTCGACAATAACTGCCAAATCAAGGAAGTTTGAAGTCCGAGTAATCTGAGTAATTCCACACGCAACGCTGCAACATTCACTTGCTTATCGAGAATATGAGGATGAAGACTGTCGTGGCATCACCACATCGATCATCATCCAGGCGATATAGCGACAGAAGTGTAGGCAACAACCTAAGGTAGTCCTATCCTCCGACGCTTAGAAAGACATCAGGGAGATGCCATCCAATATACAAGGAAACACGTACCACATAAAGCTAAGCTTGTATTGAAGGCATCGCCCACCTGTCCCCCCCTTAAATTGCCTCAATATTCCAGAATTTAATTCCAGCGAATTTGATTCGGATGTGGGCGAATGCGGCGGCACTAGCTGACCCGTCCTGTAACTTCAGTGAACGGTATGCAAAGAAGACCAGAGATCATTAGGGTTTGCACCAATGTCAAAACGGTAGACATCGGGATGCGTCGGAGCCAATCGAAATGGGCGGTGCACGCAAGGTGCATGCCCAAGATGAGGAAGTGAAACTCAGGGTACGTGAGGGGCTAACAGACAATACAACGATGTAAAGCTCTTGGGAAAGGGTGCAAAATTCAGAGGAAGTTGAGCATCGACTGCTGGAAGGTGACCATCGTGGAGGAAAATGAAGAGTATTGATTGCACCGGTACATAATGGATGTCGGAAGGACCAGTGTTGACCAGGCTTCGGATGTAAGACGTACATGTGTTCGGCAATCTCCGAGCACAACAAAGGTTAAAATAAAGTTCAAAATTTGGGCCATTGCAGGTCGAACCCTTGGATGGATAGAATATAAATTATTTGGCGTGAATCCCCCATAGTCGCTATGAGCATCATGAGAGTGAGCGCCGATCATTGTTCCGAGTGTGCGAGGCAGCCAATTCTGAACAAGGCCATAGGCACTAGTTTGGGATACAAAGGAGGCAAGTTAACGAAATCTATTGTTCCTAGTACCTAAAAGTTCCTACCTAAAACTAATACTTTGTTCCTATTCAACTAATTCCACTCACTA
>QLOK01017874.1:0-12613 GCA_003313805.1 Tricholoma flavovirens
TGTTCGGTGCGGCCGCCGTCTCTCTTCCACGCTTGATGCTCAATTGCATATCGATCAGCGGGACTTGTCTCAATATATGCGCTGTGCCATGGCCCATGATGATATTCGACATAACCATAGTATGTCGTGTTCCTCAAAATCTGTTCTGGCGTCTAATGTCAATCTCACAAGGATATCAATCTGCCTAAGCGGAGTTATACGATTTGTACAAAGTGTACTGAGATCGAACCTCTCCGTGATCCGGTCATCCATCACCACGGAATACAACCGATTAATTTACATCTTCAAATTGTGGGCGTGGGTATGATTAAAACTGTCTTGACCCCAGAATGTTCTCACCGACGTCGATAATGTGCGTAACTGAGCGTGATAGCATAAGATGTGTATTGATTGAGTCTCCTGTAGCCAGACAACAATTTTCAAGAAATGTATCATATAGTATGACGGTCTGTCTACTTCAATTGACATGGCTAAAGCTGTCGTAATGATCAACGAAGGATGAATCTCATGACTGATCACACTTGCCCCACCCACACCTCCCAACAAATCACTGGAAACCAGGCAAACTGTTCAGTTGACGTTTGCTGAGGACTAACCTGGAAATGCTACAACACCCACAAGCTGTTCTGATACGACATGTTTATTGTCTGTCAGGCACCTTCCAATTTGGGTCCCCCCGAAATTGAAAAGGTGCCTGACAGTCTGGTTCTGAGGCTAACATGAGGCTTGGTACAACTCAAACTCGAATGGGGACAATCCGAATCTAGCGTTTGATGTCGATGCACAGGCGGTACTAGCCAGCATGAAACGAACCTTGGATCAAGGCATGCACTTGACGCCTCTGCTAGGGTTATATAAAGGTTCAATAATCGCCCTGAATTGTGGGATAATCGCCCTACATTGACCACTACTAGTATCTCACGTTGGATTATCCTGCTGCCAGTGGTTGAAAGAAATGGCACTTACTCCTGTTCTGCGATACAGCCATGGTCGTATCAGACCTCTTCTCGTCCTCCTGTGGTTTTCCCTCGTCAAGAATGTATTCTGTAATCTCGGAGCTTCTGGTGTGGGGTTCAGTGATAGGCAAGTGCAGAAGCTTGTGCCATCAAAACAGGCATTACCTCTCGTAGCTCGTGATGCCCTGCCTCTTTCATACCTTTCTCCTAAAGATTCGGTCGTTCTCGATTACATCCATCGTAAGTGAACGATCCGGGCCTGCCTACTTCTCTCCTGGTTTTACTTTGTCTTCTCAGCGTCGCTGGCACCTGGGTCCTCCGAGGCAACCGTCACGTTTGCCGCCCATCCAGGTCGACCCATCCTTCTCTTCGAGGACATGGATCATCTCTTTCACTCCGTCATCTGCGGCAAGGAACACGGATCTGATATACAAATTATGCACATTGTCTTTTCTTCTGAAGATGCTTACTCGGACGCTCTACATGCGTGGAGCACCTCTCATGCTAGCATGCTCAATGTTATCACTTCCCATCCAACCTGCAATCCCGGTGATGAACGAGGAGCCTGGAGGTAAATTCGTCTTTCGATTTATCCTTTTCTCCGTCTGACGTGCACATCATTTGTGACTACGCAGCATTCTTTCAATTCTCAGTGACCATTCCCGGCTGACTTTGCGACTTGTGGTTGAACCCCTGGCCCTGAGCGACGTTGGACAATCATATAATGTGCGCTTTAATCAATCGAACATCACCGGCGGCTGGGGACCTCGGCAATCTCGTGATCTGGAACGTAGATGGTCGGGCGAATTTCCCTTCAACAATCACTCCAGCTTGACTGGGCAACGGTTTTCCACAGCAAGCTTGCAGGCCGCGGATGACATTCTTGCGTAAGCCTGTTCATCCGGCCGTTGATTACTCTCTGTCTGATGGAACGTATAATCTCAAGAGCAATGGGCAACTCCAATCTTGAATTTGTTTGCGTCAACTGTGATCTCAGTTATAACTTCAATGTCGGCATGGAGTTCGATGTTGAAGGCACGAGCGTTACGGCCATATCAGCGAATGTTAC
Organism: Tricholoma flavovirens; assembly: GCA_003313805.1. Classification (NCBI taxonomy): domain Eukaryota; kingdom Fungi; phylum Basidiomycota; class Agaricomycetes; order Agaricales; family Tricholomataceae; genus Tricholoma; species Tricholoma flavovirens. The sequence continues at coordinate 2,026 of QLOK01017874.1, forward strand.
TGTTCAGCAATTTGAGCAGGCAGCGGTGGTACAAATCAGCATGAACCAAACACTACATTTGGGTACATCGATTGATCTGTTCAAATATTCCTTGCCTGGTACCAGTGTGAGGAACGACTCTACGGGTGCCAAAAGTTTTTCTAGCCACTGATATTTGATATTTGATCTTTTACTTCTCCCAGATCCCGCACCTTTTCGAAGTAGGACCTTCAATCGGGGTAGCTCTAAAATTCTCTTTCGGGATGGACAGTAGTGTGAATTTTACTGTCGGCGCTTCAAGCTCTGTACGTTCTTTTCCTTTTTCTATGAATGATCTACTCTGACATAAACATAGATTCACAGCGGCGCAGCAGCATCTGTAGATTTTTACAATCAGAACAATGGTGTAACGACCAAAAACTGGTGAGTATTCGACGTTATTACCTTGTTATTGAAAATCTCACCACTGAATGTGATTCTGACCAGGGGTGGAAAGGGGGAGAAAAATACATTCAGACTTAACGGCGGGACATTCAACATGAATGCTACCGTATCATTCTCCCCTTACATTGAACTCGCTGCCATTTTTGGTTCCAGTGTCGGCGTGCGAGCAAGAATTACCGAACAATTCCCTCAATTATACGTAAACGCATCATTGGTATCAGCAGTTAATCGTGACTGCAACCCTGTCGGCGCCAATGACTTCGAGTCCTTTGAGACAGCCTTTATTGTGGACGCAGGTTTGGACTTGACGACGATGGCATCGATCAACGTGGACTTGAAAATTGTGACCGGTATTGGAGGCTTACCCCATAACTGGGAAAAGGATATCTACACGTTCAACGATCCACTGATGAAGCAGAAGTGTGCCATCATTGTAGGTGATGCAGGCACGAAAAGTCCGAAACGCGAGCTTGAACAGCGTGGCAATTCAGTCTCGAGCCTGATGCCTGCAGCAACTGGCACGCTGCTCCCAGCTGCCTCGGCCGTTCCAAAATTCGACGTGAACAAAATCGAATCGTACTATTCGGCAAATGGTCATTTGCCCACAAACGTCAACTATGCCCAGATGGTCAAGGCTACCACGGTGCCAGATAATATCAAGAAAGCTGTTCACGATGCCGCCAAGAAGAGCGGGGGACTGAAGAGGGGGTTGGGCGTCGGAGGTCGATGCGGGACAGTTTTCATTTCATTCCTAGTCGTATTCTTTGTGTTTCTCTGATACCACGCGTCGGAATCCCAAGTGACTCGATTGTACAAACTACGTAGCATATTTTCCATGTATCAAATAGCGTATATACGCTGCAGTTCCAAATGATATCTTGTCCTCCTGCCTCTTTCCCGATCTCGATCCTGACCAGTCTCACAACTTTCACCTCCACGAGGAATTCAAAGTCTGCATCCTACTCCTAGCATTACCAACAATTACTTGGCAATTTGGGTCATTCTCCCAAATCACCCAACCCTCAACAATCAGGGAGGGCCTCAGAACCCGTGTTGACGTACCGCACCGCTACTCTCATTTCGGATAAACTGTGATGTTAGCACAACCAGCCCCCACTCCGTCCTGTAGCGGAGCAGGTTCCTTTCAATAAACGAGGAGCGAATAAAGACCATACGTCATTACAGTAACACGATACATGGAAGCTGACCAACGAGCACGAACAACCACATACCGCCTGTTATCATGATCACTGTTAATGAACGAATCGCATTTTAGATGTTTGCATGGGGGTTGAGGGGGTCTGCATGTACCCGTTCGGTATCGTGGTTGGCTACGAATACGTTTGATTCAGTGCCGGAGGTCCACCCTATAAATCGTTAGATTGAAATAAGCAAGCCGGCCAAACTTGAAGTCAAGGCGCAGCACTTACCCAGATTATCAAGGTTCTGCAACCCAGAAATACTGGATCCAGAGTCTAGGGATACGTTTTTCAAGGAAGTGGTATAATGAAATCTTAGGAGCGATATACGAGAGGTCGCAGTGATAGCATTTTGGGTGCAGAGCAGCGGCTTGAGGGCTAAGGGCTTTGAGGACGAAATTATGTCCCAGGGGGCGGTAGTCGCTGTAGCTTTGTCGATGATAGATAATCGAGTCCAATGTAGTGGATAGAGAGTGTGTTGACAGTACTAGTAGAGCATCGGTGTTATCGAGCTATGTGCACTCATTGTCATTGTGAACTTGAAAGTTGGTCCGAATCGATCAAGACCGTGTGGACGTCCAACTTGCCAATCGATCAACCTCGTAACGGCGGTGACTCACTCTACCACCACTAACTTCGAGCTCTTTATCTAACAATCGCTCTCACTTGTCAGTGTCCTTGATGCGAAAACCAACTATTGTGTTGCCGTACACAGCACAACACCAAGTTCAGCTGAGCAAACAACGACTCTGTACGTAACCGGGATCAAACCTTCTTCACCAGATCATGAAGACCCACTCTCTTCCAAGTTCCAAACCGCCAAATTACAAGAAAGCAATTAATATCTCGTGTTTCACAGAAAGGTTCGTTCCCTTGACTTGGGCACTCGTGGGAGGTCTGGATTGGGTGTCGGGGTCTCTTGCAATCGACAGGATGAGGCTCGCGTTTCCGAGTTCTCAGTATACTCTAATTGTTGATTAACTTGGCGTTCTCCCCCAATCTTGAAGGAACGAATACCTATGACTCGGGCTGGTCGAAATTTTAATCAGATATTCACGTTTACAAACTGGAACTTGTGTCTCTGTTCAGCTTGACCGTGTCAGCTCGATGTCTGGGACTGCCATTTCTTTTGCAATTCGGGAATGCGAGGGCGGTGTTGATTCTCTACGCTTGATGCTCACTGAGCTCAGCCACATATCGATCAGCGAAACTTGCTTCCACTGAAGTGTTGCGCCATGGCCCATGCCGCAGGGTGATACTCGAGACAAGAATAGTACATACAGTGTGTTCATTTACCATTAGATCTGTTCCCGGCGGCTAATGTCAAATTGTCAATGTTCGTGTATTAATCTGTCAAAGCCGGGGCTACGTATACAAAAGCGCGATCGGACCTTTCCTCCGTGATCGATTGATCATCGATCACTAAGCACAGTAAGTACAATTTTGTGACAAGGCCCTCGTAACGGTATTTGGCAGTGCCTTCTGCCAGTGCACTCCACAGGAGTCACAGTGAATGCGGCCGATTATTCTTCATGGATGATTCTTGTGGGGGCGTGAATTCGCCCCTGTGATTAGAATATGTCAACGATTTACTGTCATTGAAACATTCAATTTAACGCCCTTCCGACACTGTCTCAGACATTAAACCCCAAAATTTTCTCACCGACGTCGATAATGTACGTCATCGGTTGTGATAGAATCAGTTGTGTATTGATCGAGTCTCCTGTAGGCCCGCTGGCAGACAACAGTTTTCGAGAAGCGGATGACAGTTGCTTGTACTTCAAATGATATGGCTCTGGGCTGGGCTGAAGCTAACGAACGACGAAATAAGTTTGAAATGTGTTGCCTTGGTGACTCGGAGATCCCTCCCATGCCAGTGTATGACTTCAGCAATTTTCGCCGGAACTTGAACACTCTGATTGGCCAATCACTGGCACCCTTGCTCGAGACACTGCCAATCACTGCCAATCAGAACAAAGCGTTGTTCTATTGAAGTTTCTTGAAGACTAAAGTGCTACACTCCCTGTTTGGAACATTTTGAGACCGATCCAAATCTAGAGCTTGACGTTGATGCACAAGCGGTAGCCAGCGCAGTGAAACGAACCCTGGGTCAAGGGATGCACCTGATGTCTCTCCCCTGCTAGCACCACATGTGTAAGTTCAACAATCGCACCCTGAGCCGTGGAACAATCGCCCGTTACTATTATCTCGCGTTGGACTATCCTGCCGGTTGAAAAATGGTTCCCCATGCCATTCCTATTATTCGACGCAGTCATGGAAGTGTCAGACCTCTCCTCGTCCTTCTGTGGTTTTCCCTAGTCAAGAGTGTACTCTGTAACCTAGGAGCTTCAGATGTGGGCCTCGGCAATAGACAAGTGCGGAAGCTTTTGCCATCAAGACGGGCATTACCTCTCGCGATGCCCCACCTCTCTCGTTACTTTCTCCCAAAGACGCAGCTGTTCTCGATTGCACACATCGTAAGTGAACGATCTTGGATACATCTCTCCTCGTTTTACTTTGTCTTCTTAGCGTCACCTGCGTCCTCCGAGGCAACCATCACATTTGCAGCACACCCAGATCGACCTATCATTCTCTTAGAGGATATGGATCATCTCTTTCATTCCGTCATTTGCGACGGGAAAAACGGATCTGAGATACAGATTATGCACACTGTCTTTTATTCTGAGGATGCTTACTCGGATGCTCTGCATGCCTGGAACAACATGCTAAATATCATCACTTCCCATCCAACCTGCAATCCCAGCGACGAACGGTGGGCCTGGGGGTGGGTTCATCTTTCGATTTAGTCTTTTCTCTGTCTGAAGTGCACATCATTTGTGACTACGCAGCATTCTTTCAATTCTCAGTGACCGTTCCCGGCTGACTTTGCACCTTGTGGCTGAGCCCCTGGCCCTGAGCCACGTAGGACAATCATATAAAGTGCGCTTTAATCAAGAGAACGTCATCGGCGGTTGGGGGCCCTGGCAATATCGTCATCTGCATCGTAGATGGAGCAGCGAATTTCAGTTCAGTAATTATACCAACTTGACTGGGCAACGGTTTTCCCCAGCAAACTTCATTGTCGCGAAGGACGCTCTTGCGTAAGTTAGCTCATCTGGTTATTAATTACTCTCCGTCTGACGCAACGTGTACTCTCAAGATTAATGGGCAACTCCGATCTTGAATTTGTTTGCGTCGACTGTGATCTGGGCTACAACTTCAAGATCGGCATGGAGTTCGATTTTATTGTTCCAACCATGACGGTCACAGCCCTATCAACGAATCTTACCGTTGAGCAATTCGAGCAATCGGCGGTGGTACAAGTTAGCATGAACCAAACCCTGCAATTAGATACATCGATTGATTTATTCACATATAACTTAATTGGTGCCCAAGTGAGGAATTGCTTAAATGGACCCTCAGTTGGGGTAGCCCTGGAATTCGCTTTCACGATGAATGGCAATGTAAATTTCACTGTCGCCGCTTCAAGTTCTGTACACTCTTTTCCTGATTTTTTGAATGGTCTACTCTGACTTAAAACACAGATTCATAACGGCGCAGCAGTATCTATAGATTTTCACGATCAGAACAATGGGATAAAAACCGAAAACTGGTGAGCTCTCAAGGTGGTTACAGTCAAATCTCACCACTGAACGTCCCGATTCTGATCAGGGCTGGATCGGGGGAGAAAAATACATTCAGACTTAACGGCGGGACATTCGATATGGATGCCACCGTATCACTCTCCCCTTACATCGAACTCGCTGCCATTTTCGGTTCCAGTGTCGGCGTGCAAGCAAGAATTACTGAACAATTCCCTCAATTATACGTAAATGCTTCAATGGTGTCGGCAGTTAATCGCGACTGCAACCCTCTCGGCGACAACGACTTCAAGTCCTTCGGGACAGCCTTCGTCGTGAACGCAGGTTTGGACTTGACGACGATCGCATCGATCAACGTGGACCTGAATGTTACGGGGGTCAGTGTTATTGAAGGCTTACCAACCAGCTGGGAAAAGGATTTCTACACGTTCAACAGTCCACTGATGAAGCAGAAGTGTTCCATCATGCCTAACGCCTGCGGCAACAGGCACGCTGCTCCCAGCTGCATCGGCAGTTCCCACATTCGACATGAACAAAATCGAATCGTACTATTCTGCAAATAGTCACTTGCCAACAGACGTTAATTATGCCCAGATGATGAAAGCCACGACGGTGCCAGATAATATTAAGAAAGCTGTTGAGGGTGCCGCCAAGAAGGGTGTACTTCAGAGGGTTCGGTGTCGGACAATACGGGGCAGTTTCCATTTCATTCCTAGTTGTATTCTTTGTTTTTCTTTGATGTGTCGTAATGCAAGTGACTCAGTTCTGCAGACTAACGTACCGTTTTTCAATGTTTCCAACCACGCAACACACGCTTCCGTTCCCAAATGATGTCTGATCTCGATCCTCATGACCAAGTCCCACATTCACCTCCACGACGAACTCAAAGTCTGCTTCCCACTCCCAGCACTACCAACAGTCGCTTGGCGATTCGGATCGCTCTCCCAGATCACCTAACCCTCAACAATCAGCCCAAGCAGGGATTGCTTCAGCACCCGGAATGACGTACCGCTCCATTAGTACTCTCTTTTCGAATGAATTTGTATTCGAACGTCGTCCCAGCAGGTATAGACACTGCCACGCTCCACACCGGGTACGATGCTGAAGACAGAGCGATCTACAAAATTGCGGCATTCAAGTCGTGTTGTATAAACCTTAGCTATTATCACGTACCGCAGAGTTTGGATCCCAACTACTCAATTGGGGGATACTCCCGACCAAGAATATATTCTGGGATTGGCAGAAGGAGGAAAGAACTGGTGAGATACAGCGGGTACAACAAATAAAGGGGGCATTCTTACTTCCCCATACTGCGTCGTCGCGTTCTCATCAAACATCACAAGAATATCACTGCCACTTCCAGAGGGGGTCGAATTAGAAGCGGCGGTAGCCCCCGTATGAATTGCCAGTGCACCTCGTGCGTTTATGGCTGCGGTGAACGAGCCACCCTGCACAGTGAACCTACATATTTACCGATAATCAGCACCAACAACTTTGAACGAGAAAGGTTTTTCAAATAGCGAATCATGGGAGTAAGACTTACGATGCACCCGTACACGCCCCAGCCGAATTAACACTTCCCTCAACAACGTCACAGTACTCTCCATCCGCCAAGGATGTCGTGAACGTTGCGCTCCACACCGAATCCATGTTGTTGATAGCCACGAATCCCGCCGAACCTTCGCCATCAATATAAACCAAACGAATGGGCGAAGGAAACCAGCTGTATGTAACACACCTCGACCAAACGCAATCCGTTGCGTTCCAGACGCCACCCAATCTGTCATCGCCGTTGAACCAACATTATTCCGGAATGCAACCATCCCCGTGAACGCCAAGAAGCGATGCTGGCACAACCAACCCGCACTCCCTCCTGTAGCGGAGCACGTTCCATTTCCTAAACGAATAACGAATAGCGCATATAAACGACGCATGGACTCGGAAGCTGACCAACGACAACAAATTACCACGTACCGCCATTTGGCGCTCCATCATCGCTGGTAGCGAACGAATAGCTGGAGAGCAGGGTGGGCGTTCCGTATGGATGGGCGAGTGAGAATATCGTTGCGAGGATGTAGGTATTGGAAGGTGAGTTGATGTTTAGGGAGTTACCGTTCTGTTGGAGATTGAATTAATGTTTTAGGTGTTTGCGTGGAAGTTTAAAGGGGGGTCATCAGCACGTACCCGTTCGGTATCGTGGTTGGCTACGAATACGTTTGCTTCAGTGCCGGAGGTCCACCCTGTAAAATAATAGATTGGAACGAGCAAACCGGGCAAGTCGAGGTGATAGCGCTCACCCAGATTATCAAGGTTCTGTAATGCAGAAATATTGGACCCAGAGCCTAGGAACCCATTTTTCAAGGCAGTGGTATAACGAAATCTTCATCACAGGCATGATCATTCTGAGAAGCAACTCCAAAAGTTCAGCCACATACTCTTGTACGTCGCCTAGCAAGAACATCACACATTAGCATCGTAAATATATAACACAAAGAGAATAACCAGCACGGCGAGTGGAACATACCGTTACCAGTATACTCTGATGGCTGAACTGCTTCGCCCGCACCCCAGATGACTTCTTGAGTTATATAAGGAGTAGAGGAGAGACGGTTGAGGATGTTGGCGATATCCCCAGCTGCGACGTCTGCTTGGCAAAACAGCGAATACAAAGGGTGGACAATGATAATAGCAAGAATAGGACGTACGTTTCGAGGCGTCCAGTCTTAACCCATCGACGCCGAGGGAGAGCAGGTCGTTGACGTACGTTGCTAGACGTCCTTGGACGTATTCTGTATCGGTCGCGAGGCTGAGGTGGGTTAGGCTTGTTAGTATATGGGATTCAATGGAAATGGAAAACGAAACATGAACAACACTGTGCGAGCGAAGGATGTTTGAGCGAAATGACATACTCAGCCAGATGAAGGAGCTCGCAAGTCTGTACCTGCGCTCTGCTTGTATAATCAACGATCTGATCTCCAGGTGTAAGCCCACAGTGATGGAAATCCTGAACAGTACAGAACAAAGAGCGTCAGGGATATTATACGCGATCAGTGTATATACGAGCAGACCTGATTCTGATAAATCGCCGGATAGTTGTAATGAGTGAACGAGCTGCCCGCGACCCCTGTCCCGGAATTGATGCCCGCCATGTGGTTTAATATCGTGTCTAGTGTGTATTAACAATACATCAGTTCGTATTTATCGAAGGACTGTGATATGCACCGGCATACCAACAATGACATTTACCCCGGCACTGTGACATGCATTGGTCATACTTTGGTAGCCAGATCAAGGTCGATTAGGCCGGCAACGAAGTGAGCACGGAGGAAACGTACTTCTGAAATTGTTCACGATTCCCACGTTTTGAGGTAATATTATAGGATACAGGCTGGTAATCTGTCCACCATTGCATGCCCGCAATATGTTCCTGTGGCGGGCTCACTGCCAGCGTTACAAAAATTGATCAGGACATGTAAAGGGCCAGGGGATAACGAATGTAGGATGAACCTTGAACGTATCCGTACCCTGCAGGACCGATAAAACTCGTACATTCCGACGCGACGCTATCCCAGGTCCATTCAAACATCTGGATAATGACGGATTTAGAGCCTGACGTGTCACGGGTTCCCATTGTGGGCCCAAGTCGTGACCCTGAGACCGATTGACCATTAACATGGTAATGGTTTCCAGAGAATGGGGCAGCGGCGACGTGGAAGTAGGCAAGCACGAGAGCGAGGTGAGATATGGAAAAGGAAAAGACGGCGAGTTTGTTCGAGGGCATGCTGTGCGTTCGGAAAGGAGATGGGGGGAGATGTCGTTGATGTGGGGGGAACACGGAAGGTACAGTGATGCCATATGATTGAGATTGTGAGATATTAGTACTGTATGTTGGGAAGGAGGCTGACATTTCAAGTACGACACTGAATCGGAAGTTGTCGATGATGGCAGTATAAAGAATTCATAATGACTGGTGTGGCCACATGCCGCATAATTTTCTAAATAAATAGCGGTCCATGCATGCAGAATGCATCACTTGATGATGGTGGAGGCACTGGCAAGAAAGTGCATCGTGCCAGTGATGTGGCGACCCGGAACGGACACTCTAAGTTGAAGGTGAATGAGGGGTGCAATAGGACCCCCGACAACCCCCCAAAATGCCTGATCCAAAATTTTCTGTGCGGATAAAAATTTTTTTAGGCCGTTTCACTGCGTTTTTATCCGGATTTTGCCTCAGGCATACGATAGGTCACATTTTTATCCGCACATGGGATCAGGCATACAAAAAAATGGCCAAAAATACCGATTTTCCTCAATTTTTCGCTCCAGACAGGTATATTTTCTAGCTAGGATACATCGTCCTCCTCCTCTTCGGCCGAATCTACAGTGTTTTTGCGTCTTGACTTCAGCGCCTTCAGAACGGCAAGGATTGTCGAGATATTTCTTGTTAGGATGTTGAACCAACTATAGTCCGTGGTACCAAGCCTAAGCCCTGTTTCTATTGCGCTGCGTGGTTCAGAATCAAGAGTGCAAAGAAATGCTGTAGATGGTAGCAGCGTGAATTTCTTTGACCCTAGACATACCAGTTCACCCGCTCAAATACACCTCGAGATGTTGTCCACAGTGGATCACCAAGCACATTGTGAGCAGTTGTATTTATTGTGCACATCCCACATGATACACTATCACGTTGATGACCGTGTGGCAAGACATCACCTAGGTTCTCAAAGGGGCCATTAAAGCGACCTTCAAGCTACCATTGGACTTTGCGGATGATCTCCACTGGAGGCGGCATCGAACTCAGGGAAAGTGAGTCACCTTTGAAGTTTATTTAAGTTAAACGTGACTCCTATGTAACTAAAGGCTCACCATAAGCTAGTTGGCGTCGTTCAAAATCAATCCTGAAGGAAAGCCAATGCCTTTGCTGCTTGAAGTGTGCTGGGAAGTAAAGGGTTTGTGAAATGCCACCCTTGAACCGCTCTTCCAGTTGTTTTAGGAATTTTGTGAGTGGCTTTGCGTGATGGTCAACAGATTCTGCTTTCTCAATATCGTGCATGAATCGGAGCTGCTCGATGACAGTAGTGCTGTTTGGGTCTTCATCTAGTATGCGTGTCGACAAGTAACTGGCCATGATGTCGATTAATGTTCCCGATATTTCCTCCTCACCAAGGAGACGCCCAAATGCAAGCGTTGTTGTACCTGTGAGCGCTCCAGGTATAGTCATTTCCCCATTCCATGGCAATGCTAAAAGCCATAGTCGTGCTGCTTGCACCACTGGTAATGTCGCTGTAGGATCCATGTTCGAGTCTAGCCAAGACAAACATCTTCTCCACTGTGACTGAGAATCAACCACCTTGTACATCTCAT
>QLOK01017904.1:862-11004 GCA_003313805.1 Tricholoma flavovirens
GCAATTTTCTTACATTCCTTTTGATTGGCAAAGCATTGACTTGACATGTTATGCCAACCTTGTTACATTTTTCTTACCTGCTTACTGGATTTACAATTTTTTTACTCACTCTTACTGTTACTGACCTACTTGCTATGTTGTTACAGAACATGTTTTACTGACTTGATTTTTTCTCAATTTTTCACTCAGTAGATTTGATGTCGGAATGGTGCACTTCATATACAGTTTTAGTTTTTCACTTGGCAGATATTTCTTACATTGTGTCAGGCTGTTTTCTTACATTGCTTACAGACAATGTTACTCAGTTTCTTACTCAATTGTTATGTAGCTACACTAATATTAGATTGCCACTGGGGCCGTGCCCAGGTTTTTGCATTTTGTTGAGCTCACCGGGTTTGCTTAGTCAGGATTTTCGCAGCACAGTAATGTTCCTCAGTTTCTTACTCAATTGTTATGTAGCTACACTAATATTAGATTGCCACTGGGGCCATGCCCAGGTTTTTGCATTTTGTTCAGCTCACCGGGTTCACTTAGTCAGGATTTTTGCAGCACAGCAACATTACTCAGTTTCTTACTCAATAGCAAAATAATTGTATTTGTTATGTAGCTACACCAATATTAGATTGCCACTGGGGCCATGCCCAGGTTTTTGCATTTTGTTCAACTCACCGGGTTCGCTTAGTCAGCATTTTCGCAGCACAGTAAATGCGACACACCCCCACCGCTTAGTCAGTATTACTCATCATCCCAAATGCGGCGCTTACGTTACCACTCTCCCTTTATTAGACAGAATTTGTTCCCTGTGATGAGTGTGCTATCCCCCTGAATTGGATTATGTAGCTAGTCTTGGCCTTTGGTGAGTGCTGCTGCGCATTGTCCTTTCCAGTTTAGTTTGTTGTCTACTATAACTCCTAGAAATTTTGCCATTTCTTTTGATGGTATCTGCTGGTTGCCTAGCATTAGTGCTTGATGTGGCATGGGGATCCTCTTCTTGGGGTTGATTGGGTGTGGGACATGCTTTCTCGTGATGTCGAGAAGTTGGAATTTTTCAATACCAAATTCGCAGTTGTGGGCTTTCGCCCATTTGAAGACTCCTCCTGTCTGGTTCATAATGCTGCGTAATTTCTTGTGTGTTTCCACAAAGTCTTTGCCGATGACTATGATGAGTGCATCGTCCACAAAGAGAAGTATCCATTCGCCTATTTTTAGTACTGGGATTTTTAGAAGGTCAGCGTTATAAAGGAGATAGCATATTCCTGAGTATGGGTTGCCTTGATCTAGGCCATTTACTATGATGAAGGCTGCTGTTTGGTAGTCATTGAATGAGAGTGTTGTGCCTCTGTTGCCTAGGCGTCATCTCATCCATTCAGTATATTCATGGGGGATTCCACATTTTCTCATGTTGTGTATGAGCCTGTCGATATCTACACTGGGGAATGCACCTTTAACATCTAAGAATAAGGCTGATACTACCTGACCTTTATGCCATGTGTCTTTCACTGTTTTCATCAGCATGTGTATGGAGTTGGTGGTGGTTCATCCTGGTCTGGCTCTGGATGTTGTGTTTTTCACACATGGTGACAATATCTTCCACTTGACAGCTGTTGAGGAGTTGGGTTAGTCCATCTGATAGCACTATGGGTCACCATGTATTTGGTGAGGTGTAATCCGGTTTTCCTGGTTTTTTCAAGACTAATGTCTCTGTAGTCGCCCATTCCTGTGGATAGAAGTTTAGCATGTTGGTGGCTTGGAATAGGGGGCCTAGATGTGGGATGAGGTCTTCTCTGGCATGTAGCAGGACAGAGTTTGGTACTGAGCCACTTTTGGTGGCTTTGTACGGCTTCATTTTCTTGATCACGTGGTGTATTTGGTCATTCAATATGTTTTGGAACTTCCATCTCGGCGGTGGGTATTGGTAATTCTGTGGGACTGGCGTTGTTGCTGGGTTTCTTGGTGGGAAGAATGTCTCATAGAAAAGTTGTCCTTTGGCTGCATTGTCTGTTGCTTCTCTGATTACTCGTTTCATTTCCAGGTCTTTGATTTGTAGCATTGGAATTCTAGATTTGCCTGCATCATTTGCTGGAGACATGACTAGTCTACTTGCCTGCCAGACACTGGATTCATTGAGCCCCTCTAGCAATTCGATCCAGTGCTCTGTTTTTGCTTTTTGTATCATTTCGGAGTAGTGATTTTGTTGTCACCAGTATTCCTCATGTACTGGGTGTTGCATATTCAGGCAGTGGTATTTTGCTCTTCCGCCAAGCTGTTGCATCTTCTCCTTTTCATTTGCCAGTTCTGTAGACCACCATTGTTTCGAATATGGGCTCGGTTTTGTTAGTTTGACATGTTTCTCAATTGTGTTCTGTATTGTTTCGTTTAGTATTTTGAGTCTGTCTATGAAAGATTGGGTGTCTTCAATTTCTGTGGGTGGGGGGAGGTTAGCTAGGTCGTTCTTTAAGGTTTTTACCAATTCTGGCCAGTCCGCTAGTCTGAAATTTTACCTTGCCTCCCAGGTTGCTTTTGGTGCATGGATGTTTTAGCTGTGTTATGATTGGGTAGTGGTCCATCCTTACTGGTCATGCTGTGTCATCCGTTTTGCATTTGATAACAGCATCGAGGAGTTCTTTGCTGCAGAATATGTTGTCCACCCTGGTGTAGTTTTTTGTGCTGTGTGATTGTAGTGTTGGTATGAATGCTGGTAATGCCATTTTCATGTTGTGTCATCCTAGCATGTTTAGCAGCGGTTGTGTCAGGTCCAGGTTTTCGCACATGAAAAGGTGGGCATTTTGTGCTTCATCCCACAAAGGGTGGTGCCAGTTGAATTCCCCCATCCATAAGGTGTGTAGGGGTCCTGCTGCATGCTGTTGTCTCTCCCGATCTTGCATGTATGTGGATAGATGTGTTAGTGCATTGTTGTTTTCACAGTCATTATAAACATTGATGATCCATAATGTACCAAAGTCTCCCATAATTTCTAATGCTGTGATGTTGGAGTGTTGAAAGTGTATCTGTTTCCATGCATCTGTTAGTAGGCTTGCATTGACTAAGATGATGGATCTCATGCTGTCTGTGTTCCTGGTGGGTTCCTGGGTATATTGTGATCCAGTTTCAGTTAGCGTGGGTCTTACCTCTGAAGTCAACATAGTGTTCTTGTATCAGGCATATGTCATATTCATCTCGTCTCAGGCTGTCTAGGAGGTCTAGTTGGCTTACCAGTGATTTGTTTACATTTTGCTGCTGTATTTGTAGCAGTCTTTTCATTCTGTTTTGTTGCTGTGTTTCATGCATATTCAAGCGGTGTTGTTTCCCTTTGGGTTGTCTGTGTTATCCATTCCAGTTCTGGCCCTGGTCCTTGTTTGTTCTGGTCCCAGTCGCCCCATGTTGTGTTTTGCTGTTCTTGGGTTCATGAATTTCCCATGAATTCTTTTAGCATTCTTTGTGTTGGTTGAACTGGCCATCCGTTGTCTGGTCTTGGTAGGTTTTGCACTGCAGGGGGTCTTCCACGTTTTTGTTGGACTTCTTGCCAGTTTTCGATGAATTTCTGCTGCTGTTGTGGGTTTCCTTGTTGTGGGTTTCATCCTGGGATTTGTTGCCATGGCTGCCATGGCTGCTGCTGGTATTGTTGTTGCATTTGTGGTTCTGGTTTGTTTAGCAGTCTCCATGTGCTCAGAAGGGAGGTGGGGAAGAACTTATATTTGTTTTCCAGGATTCGCTCTTGTATTTTTTCCCTTTCCACATTGAAGGCTGGGCAGTTTCAATCGGCTGCTCTGTGTCCTTTTGCGTTTGTGTCTGTGCAGTTGGCGCAGCAGAAAAGGGTTGGGTCTGTGATGATGCACTGTGTGGTCTGGTGGTGGTCGCTGCATCTTGCACATGTGTCTGTCTCCGCTTTGCAGTCATTTGCGTAGTGGCCGAATTTCTGGCATTTGAGGCATTGTCTTGGTTCCATTAGTGTTTTGCATACACTTATGTGTTTACCTTCTATGAACATGCCTGTTTGAATTGCAGCATTTGCTGTTTCTCAGTTGTTGAACCCAAGCATCACGTGGGCTACTCTTTGGTTACTGTTTCGAAGGTGGGCTGGCTTGATGTATCTCGAGTAAACGACTGCATCTTGGTCCATCATGTTGTCTTCCTCTACTTTGGTGTGGGCAAAGCTGGAGCCTGCATCAAATGTTGTTGGGACGAATTCCATGATGATATAGTATAGTTTGTTATGCATGTTCGAGGTTCCATCAAAGTGTGCCACGAATGCCTTTTGTACATCTGCTGACCTTATCCAGCTTGCTGCTTCCTTCATGTTCATTTGGTATAGGATGTTGCCATTTCATAGCTTCTTTGCCCCTATGAAGGTTGTGTACCAGGGTTTGTCTAGTCCTTCCATGCCCATAAGGTCAAGCACTGTGTTTGCCTTTGCTACTAAATCTTTTTCTGTTCATGGATTGCATGAGGTTGATATTGGACTGCGGCTGCATATGCTGATGGTCAGTTTTCTTGTTCTGTGATCTTTTCTGCAGTTTTTTCTGTTAGTTCCTGAGTTACCTGTGCTATCTGTTCGGCTGTATCCTGGAATCTGTTGTTAAGCTCGTCCATTTTTCCTGTTATCTTCTTTGCAGCTTCAGTGATGTGTTCAACTGCATCCCTCATAGTTTCCACATTTGTGTTGAAGTTTTCCATGTGTTCTTGCAGTTGTTCTTTCACCATCATGGTGATGTCATCCACAATGTTTTGAGCTGCCGCATCGGCGATAAGGAGGGCTATGGATCTGATCCCTTCCATCAGTGGTTTCGAAATCTTCACAGCTGAGTGTCCGAACTGTAACAGGATGTGAGCCAGGGTTTGTAGGTCTACAGGTTTATATGGTATAATATATTCTTTGACTGTTAGGAATGCTATCGCTTGTTCTTTTGTTTGCACATCCATATTTAGGCTTTCTGAGTTGTCGGTGTCTTTCCATGTTTTTCTCATTGTAGTTGCATTGGTTTTTTGCCTTGTTTGTGGTATTGTGGGTGTGTTGGATTGTGACACGGTCACAAGGCAGTTTAAAGTGAGGAAGTTATGGTGTTATGACACTATTCTATTTCTATTGATGTCCCCCTCTCCTTCTCTGGTTCATAAACTGTGGGAATTATCAAGGTGGTGGCAGTAACAGATCAAGGAGTGTCCTGGAACCATATTGGGGTGACATGACTAAGCATTGCCAGAGGTTCTGCATCGGATGTTCGAAAACTGTCTGAAATAACCTTACAATGTAGAAAAAACAGAAGAATAACTATATTCTGTCCAATTATTGGGAATGTGTTTGTAAAGAAAGATAAACATAGGCTTGGTTGGTCACTCAATGGCAATCTGCCTTCATGTCATTGTTGGCCAGCATATGAATGTGGCAAACAGTATAAGAATTTGTACAGCTGGTGGTGGTACTTCAATCCAACACATCTGCAAAACACTGTATACTTAGCTTATGGTAGGTAGCATTGCCAAAATACACAAAACATACAGCGATGTTTGCTCATGTTGGTTTCACAAACACTGCAAGTACTGCATCAACTTGACAAGATGCTCAACTATTTGCTTCTGTGGGTGCTGGTGTTGAGGGTACCATCTTGTCAGTATTGGTTCATTTCAGATTGTTAGCCATCATTATGCTTATTCCATAAGTTGACACATGTAATCATTGTGGATATCCTGGCAGGCCATTCATATTCCAGAAGAACTACATGTGTCCTCAGACATCCAGAAATGTCTGATGGACAGTGTTTGGGTGATTGGAAGAGGCTGTCAGAGGGTGTGTTCTGACTACATTCTCTGTGATGATAACCTTTACATCAACTGCTTCAAGTTCCATGCCCATCGACCGCTCTGGATTGGTGGTGACTGCCATTACTGGATAGCACACACACTTTTTCAGGGTACAAGAAATAGGAACTATTGGTTTGGTTACATGAGGCTATCAAAGTTTGTCTCCTGGCCACATTCTCCATGGCTGTAACTTTTACATCAACTGCTTCAAGCTCCATGCCCATCAACTGTTCTGGATTGGTGGCAACTGCCATTACTGAATAGCACACACACTTTTTCTGGGCACCAGAAATAGGAACTATTGGTTTGGTGATGCAAGGCTATCAAAGTTTGTCTCCTGGCCACATTCTTCATGGCCATAACTTTTAGGTGAATTGCTTCATGCCCCATACCCGTCAACCTTATTGGATTGGTGGTGGCTGCCATTGCTAGATAGAATGCTCACTTTTCTTGGGCATCTAAAGACGTCAGACAGAGACCATTGGCATGGCAACCTGGGGCTATCAGAGCCTGTTTTCCAGCCATTACCACCATGACTGTCATGACGACCACTTTTTATAGGTCTTTATCATATGGAAAGGAATGGTGGACGCTTGACTCTGGGGTAATTCAGGGCTTGCCATCATGACCGTATTCTTACTATAATAATTGTCATGAAACTAAGTATATGGCATGTAAACAGATAACATTGCACTGATCACGAGCTAATGCAGTGATCTACACATATGAATTATACTCTGATTGCATTTGGTACATTAAGGTTGAGAGACTTCATTGCAGCACACCTGGCTCTAATTTTGGCATGGATGCTCTTGGTACTGACTGGTCATTGAGACAAGGAATGATGATATGATGGAAAGGTTTGCCTAACTCAGTCTCAGTATGTGTATAAGGATAAAGTATTATTAACTGACTGGTGATATGTCCACATCGCAGGTAGTACTCAGGAGACACACCAGTACTTTTCACATTGTGGATAACAGGTCTATACAGTAGTCTGATTGACCTCAATCAACCTCAAACAACTTCAATCACAATTTTGAGCAATATCATGCAATATCAAACCATTGAACATCTTCTATTCTGACTTCAAACACTAGTATGACTCACTCATCCCTCGTAAGACCCCCTCAAACCTCATTTGATAAGTGTCAATCACGTTACAAGCATTCGATTGACCGCAAACAGCGATATTGAGCTCTTTCAATTCAGCTCGATCTTCGTCAAACTCCCTCGAACATCTTCATGATTTTTTCCACAAGTCCAGATATATGTATGTATCAATCAATTCACAAGCCCTATGAATGTCATTGAACCAGTCACAATCACTTCAAACATCATCAATTGAGCTCAATCAAACTCAAGCGCACTTCGAACCCATATTGAGCTACTTTGCACACTTCAGCAGCCATATTCCTTATCATCGGAGACTTGTACTGTCCTCCCCCACCAAGCAAGATCATATGATAGGCTTATCACATGAAGAACAATAGGCAAGGTTGCACTTTGAAGGACATGAGAGGATTTTTAGAGGTATTTCCAGACTCCTCAAAGGGAGCATGTGTTTCCCCACATGGATTCTTTTTGTTTGTCTCACTTTTTGCATCATTCTATCATCTACCTGTTGTTTTTAGACCCATTAGATCATTTACATCCTGCCTCATATAGGCCTCATGTTTTATTTCCTTTTTAGTCCTATGTTTTTCAAACCTATATAATTTTGTATTACCTACCTTTTCCAACAAGAAATTGTTCCCTTTACTTCTCTATCATCTGATTTAAGAGCTCTCACTCTTGAGTCCAAGTCTCTAGTCTTTCTTGAAGTTTTGCGATATTGTTGCAAACTTCCTCAAAAATCGTTGTATTGTCATTTTGAACCTATTGAACATCATCCACTCATCACTACTTGCATCTTAGTACCTATCACAGCCCCCATCTACATTGTTCCTGTCCTCCACATATAGACCCATTCCTCGAACATCTCAAACTTTTATTGCAACCTCGAACTTTTATCATGACCTCAAACTTTTATCGTGACCTCAAACTTTTATTGCAAACTCAAACTTTTATCAAGCTTCAATCAAACATCCTCAAAATCTCTTGCTCTTAGTTTGTGTAACCTTGGTTTACCTTGTTGAAGTTTAGAACCACCTTGCTACCTTCCTCTAACCTGTGTTATACCATATGAAGCCTTTTGTAGGGTTTTGTGTGGGTTTCCTGGTTGAATATTATCATTTTGGAGCCCACTGTGAGGGGTTTCTAAATCATTTCATCACCTAAACCATCTGGAATTCCTCAGATTAGGCCAACAGCAGCAAGAAAACTTCACAACAAAACTCGCCAAGCCTTTTGTGGTGATCCGGACTCTTATTTATATTTGTTATAATTCAATTGTTTTACCTTCCGACTGGCCCTTATAAGGGACCAGTCTTATGTAATTAATCTACATCTTTTTATACTTTACTCTACTACACGAAAAAATATACGTTATTCATGTTCTGGTAGTGTGAAGTCTTGAAGACCCCCCCCACGACTCACAACACTTTTTTGAACACTACAACTCGTATAGAGTTATACTCGACATTGCCCCATCAGCGATTGTCATCAACATGACCCTGATCTTCTCCCGTGAGGGAGAAAATTCTCAACGTGATCCACGATGGAAGCATCTCCGTTGCGAGAGGCCCACAAGATCAATAAACATTGTCCACTGCTTAGAATCGACCCCCTGCAACCAGAAGAATTGACCCCTGCATCAAGATTTTTTTTTTTTTTTCCCTTCTCCATTTGCTGAAGAACACAGAACGGCTCAGACATGGTCCCCAAGACCAAATCAAGGAGTAGAGCGAAGCCTGCTGGCAGGCAGTTCGCAGAGGAAACGACGATACATTCCCCAACCGGCTCTGGATTTCCTGGGCGCCCCCCGGGAGAAGAGAGCCCGCTTCGACCACTCGAGGATCAATCCTTCCACTCAGAAGGATCCTTCATCCCTTGAAGTGCATACATCTGCTTCGGTTCGATTAGAATCGTCACCCATTGATCTAAAAAACCGCGAAGATGTCGCAGACAGCAACGTCGACTCCAAGAAATCCTCCTTGTCGAAAAGTAGTCGACGAGGATATCAGTCCAGCCCCGGCCAACCCACCGGATACACCCAACCTCCTGGGTTGGGTGATTCAAGCCTGGGACTCAAAATCGATCAAATAACTCCGATTGATGGTCCACACGATAGTCGGGAGTATCAGACACCTCGACTGTTCGCGGCACAATGGCCATCAGCACTGGCATCCTCGCCAGTATCGTCTATGTCTGACAGTGCCCGGCTACGCAGACGCGAAGAGAAGAAACCACTCGAGGCCCAGCCTCAAGGCGATGAATCAGATATTGATGCAGAAGTCGAGCACCTCGCTCAATTTGCAAGCGATGTTTATGTCCATTGCATGGAGGCGAAGGACATCGAACCCTCGAAGTTGGAGTTCCATATTCGAGAACTGGCTAAACGTTATGCCAGTAACTTTCCCCGTGGACCTATAATCCCTCGCTCTACCCAGAATGAGGAGCTAGGGTACCCCACTACTGACAAGGTCAATAGCACTTGTCAGGACGAACTGAAGGGACCTTCTAAAAAAAAGGTTCACTACATCGACAAAGACCGGATTGCCCTTCAGAGGATTCGCAATGGCGACCTTAGGGACAGACAACCCACGTCAATCCCCGATCAAGGGATTCGTTTCGACAATAAGGGTCACCCTTGGGACAAGGGTGATCACCATCGTCGTCAAGACCGCCCACAGGCTGGGAAGCCTAAACAGCCGGCGCAGAGTCACGCAGGCCATGGAGGAAACCCTGGCGGAGACAGGGACGGTTCTGACACGAGTGGAAGTAGTCCCGACTTGTCCTATCATGGAACAAGTGATGAAACCACCGTGTCCTCCTCCCGAACGGAGGAAGACACCTTCAGACGAGCCTCGTCCGACTACGGACGAGATGAGCGCACACGCAGCCGATCCAGATGAAACCCGTCTGGAAACTCAAGCAGATGGGACAGGACCAGTAGTCCATACTGGTCTACAACGTTCCATCCCGATTCCTATCGGGAAAAAGGTTCTCGTCGTCCCTCAAAATATTTGAGGGATATCCACAGAAAGATTCACAGACAGATCGACAGTAATGTCTCTGTCCCATCTGATACAGTTACATCTGGGGGCAAGAATGCAGCCTTTACATCTAATATTATACATGAAAACATGCTAATGGGCAGACATGACTCATATATCACAGCTGCCAACTGGTAGACCTTCCAGAAAAGGAAATTTTCAAAGTGCATGGTAAGAAAAATTTCC
>QLOK01017959.1:0-10195 GCA_003313805.1 Tricholoma flavovirens
TCCCTAAATCGGTCCTGCTTCCTCATTCCAATGCCCATGCCAATGCTGTTCCCCCATTCATAAAAGTGAGAGCAAAGATGATCCACTTTTCATCAGTGTCATAGATTGCTTCATTTACTTGGAGGAAAAGGGAGACTTCCTGGAGAAACTTCATTGTTTTAGTTTGATCTCTGGTGAAATCTGATGGTGCTCTGATTTTGATTTCCTTGTTTGCCATGTCAGTGTATAGGTCATTGTCATCATCGAGGAAGGTGAGCTTTGGTGGTTTTGGGGATTCTTGTTTAATCTTTGATGGTTCTTTTTCTTCTTCGGCTGAGAAGTCTTCTTCTGTCAGGAATCTTCCTGGTTGTCCTGGTTCTGTCTTCGTGAACCACTTTCCCTGTGTTTCTGAAAATCAAGTCTGTTTTCCTTGGTAGCTATACCAGAGCCCATCTTTGGTGGTGGCTCCTCTTGGTGGTCAATCAGCGGACTGCTGTCTTTGAGACATGGTTGCCTACTCTTGAGGTAAGAGGGCATTCAATGTTCAGCTTGACCTTTTGTTAAGACAATAGTCCCAACTCAAGCCCAAGTACTTCTGCTGATATAGTCGATCAGCAGTCAAAGGTTCTGTTCTGCTTACTGGAGGCTTTCTCAGTAACATGTTCTATCTTACCAACTCAGAGGCTTTCCAAGTGGCTGAGGGCGATTGTACTCATCGAGTTGAAGAGGTAGATTGCTCAGGTCAAGCTAAAGAGCTAGACCTCCTAATACTACAGTTTATATACAAGAAAGGTGATCCTTATCTACCAATGGGAGAATTAGATAAGAATCTGAGAAAGAGAACAATAGAGGGTAAACATCAGAGAATAATAGGAGAATAATCAGTGGAGAGGAGATGGGAGTCAAAGGAAGTAATAGAGATAATAGTCCGTAAAGGTAGTAAGCAAGAATGCGTAACAAACAAAGGAAGAGGAATTGAATGTCCGACCCATCTGTAGCTTGCAAGAATTGTAACAATCCATGATCTGATTAAGGGTGGCCAACAAGAGTGTTGGTGTATGTTGCGAGTTCAACAAGTGCAAAGGAAGCATGGGATACATTAAAATCCTTGTTGGAGACTCAGGGGGTGTTAGGAATTGTCTTGGTGTGGTGAAAACTATTTAGGTCTCAATGCGCAGACGAGATGCTGGTTGATGAACATATTTGGACATTGCACAGCTATCAGGAGGAGCTGCACAATTTAGGACAGAAGATTGATGGGGGAGAATTCTCCATTATTCTGCTAACCTCACTCCCTGAGAATTGGAATAATTATATTGCTTCAATAGACACCACTGCACTAAAGGATGCCCCAGCACTCATTGCATGCATCCTGGAACATGATCGACGGCTTAGTCTACGAAACTCTGATGATACAGCCTTATTTGGCAAGCCTGGGAAAAAGAAGATCAATCCTAAAATTACCTGTTATGGATGTGGGGAAAAGGGGCACATCAGCAAGCATTGCAAGAATAAATCCAAATCTGGAAAGGGGAGATCAGGAGGGAAGCAGAAGGAATCAACACAAGCCAATGTGGCAGCAGATGAAGAATTTGAATTTTTGGGGGATGATGTAGCACTGGCCATTTCACCGGATTCATGGTTAGCAGACTTGGCATGCACATCACACATAGCACAGGACCGAGATATTTTTACCGATTACACCCTTACTCCTTCATTGGTGTCGGGTCATCAGGGAGTTGGCCTGGTCCTCAGCATTTGGTTGTATGGTGCCTGTTTCATAGGGTTGGGGGTTAGTGTGACATGGCGGGGGTTGGAGGTGCATACCTTGGGGGTATCCCACCCACAGATCTCCCATCATCTCTCTGCCTACCTAGGCCCATTAAACACCCTCACATCCCATCTAAACAGGGAGGAGGGGAGTAGCATGGTCATGGTTGGGCATGTTGTTTCGTGTCAGCACAGGAATTTAATCCTAAAAAATGATGTGACACAATTAGTTAGTTGATAAAAATAAGAAATGAACCAAAAGAAAACATAACTACAGCCCAAATGATGCAGTTGTCATTTGGGCCTGAGCCACATTTCATCTGAGCTGTTTCCTGTTGGCACCCATCATTACCAGTAGTTTAGTCCTAAAAAACAATTATTTAGTTGATAGAAATAAGAAATGTGCCAAAACAACTTACCTGCCACCCAAAGATACACTTGTTGTTTGGGCCCGCATTTTGTCTGAAATGGTTCATTTGCAGCCATTGATGGCTCTTGCCAGGGTTAGGATGGGCATGGGAGTCATGGTGGTTCATCAGAGTGGAGGGAGGTGGAGGGAGAGATGCAGCAGCAGTGCCATAACATTGTTAAACCTAAATTAAAGAAAACAAAATTCAGCTGAAATGAAACAAGAAAACAAGAAATGGAAATGAAAAGACCTACTGGGGGCCCAAACGACATAGTGTGATGCAGTCCATTTGTTGGCATGTTGGGGAGTCATGGCTGCAGCTGTTAAGGGAGTGGGTGGTGGTGATCAATGATCGGGTGTCAGTTGTTGCCATGTTAACCACACCAACCCATGACACCATGCCACAGGTCGCAGTAATCAGTGGGTCAGCAATTTCTAATACCGTATTGGTACCTGTAGACCCCATGCCCCAAACACTGTGGGGTTCACTATACCTGTGTTATTCCCTAAATGTAATATAAGATGTGGGTACACATAAATGTTTTAAAAGGTGTACTTGTGAGTTTGAGATAGTACAATTTACCTGAAACAAGTTAGATCAAGCAAAATATCAATTGTGTATCAAAAATGTGTTGTGTTGCAACTTTGGATATTAGTAAATGAAATCCTAATGTCATGCCACACCCTGTTTCATTCAAGCATATTGGATATATATCAATAGATCTGTGCAAGAATAGTTCACAGTCTAGCTAGGATACCCCTTCTGCAGATCCCTCTATCATTACACCAGTAGCAGATCCAGTATTAGGGTTGTTCACAGTAGCCATTTTCAGGCCATTTTCAGCTCATTTTCAATTTCATTTTTATTCTCATTTTTCTAAAATGGACATCAGAATGAGACAAGAATGAACCAAAAAATGATCATTTTTGAAAAATCAAACCCTACCCTTGCTTTTGCAAAAATGCTCATTTTTACTTTCATTTTCACTCCCCATTTTTGTCATTCTTTCAAACTCTGCTCTGATGCCTAATCTTTTGCCATCAACGATGACACCCCCTCCCTGATGCCTCTCTACCACTACCACAACTCCATCACCAACCACTCCTGCACCAACTCATACATCATCTAACACCACCAGCCACTGCAAACCAACCACATTGGGCCCAAATGATGACAGACATCGTTTGGGCCATAGGTAATGTTTTTTTTCAAGTTCTTTTCTCCATCTTTTCAACTAACTAATGTTTTCATATGCTTTTCTAGGTTTTATTACCATGAGATGGTGCCAAGATGGCACACCCACACCCACACCACCACTACGAGCACCTGCTTGTGGGGTGGATAACGGAACAGGATAACAACAAACAGGATTGTGGCCAATGACAGGGATAACAGGGCAGGGAAAGGGGTGGATGGCGAGGGCCACGAGGCAAAGACAATGATGGTCACCAGCACCCCACAGGCACAGTGAAGACAGGGAGGGCACAATGATGAAAAGGGATGGACAATGACATGGAATGACCAAAATGGCAGCATACAGTGAGGGGGACAATGAGGATGGGACAAGAAAGGAAGGTGCAGGTAACAGATACAGCCCCATACAACGAGGGACAAAAAAGGGCCATATGTACATTTTTTTCTTGTTCATTTCAGTTTTTTGTTACTAACAAACTTTTTAGATGTTAACTATTGACAATGATGACTACCCCAGCCCAGTGGAGAACAGGGAGGGGTGCCAGGAGACCCATGGAAGGGAACACCCATCAGGTAAGTACCAGCCAACCCTGCTCTCAGTGCCACCTCATCAATACATAATGCAAAACATCAACCCAGCATGCTTCTAGCCCTACAAGCAACTGCTTGTAGGGTGGATCGCAGGTGCTACCAGCTGACAATGACTCAATGATCACACCACCTGTCCCAGCCTCATGAGCAACTGCTTGTGGGGTGGATTGCAGGTGGGACAAGGCAGATAAGATGGCACCCCAGCACCCACCCCCCACCACTGTGAGCCCTTGCTCACAGGGTGGAATGGGTGCTAATGGGCCTGTCACCATCTCCATGATGACACCGAGCAAGAAGGGGGAGGGGAGGAGGCAAGGATGATGACAGCACCAGCACCAACACAAATGCCAATGCCACCAGCACCAGCACTGCCAACACAGAACAGGACGATGACAGGGACATGGGGAGATGACGATGCCCACGGCACCAGACCCCTCCACTATGAGCAACTGCTTGTAGGGAGGAAGGCTGGTGCATATGGGTGATGACAGGGAGAGGGGGACCAATGAGGCTCCACGATGATGACAGCACCCCCCACCATGGCTGCAAATATGGGGTGCTGCGGTGCAAAGCAACAGTAGGAGCCACCAAGACATGGTAAGGAGGGCCACAACGGGACACCACCTGCCATACCCATATGTGGCCGTTTATTTCATCCATAGTTATTTTTGTCATAGTACATAGGGGTATGTACAGTATACAGCATAGTACAAAATATATATATTTCCTACACACTATAAGTTTGAAGACTACGAGAAGATGCTACCAATTTTAGTGACCAGCTCATGAAAATAATTTTCCCAAGTCATTTGAGGGGGGGTTTGAATATCCCGAGCACTTGCCAGCACTGCTGAGGACCATGTAAAATGCATTTTTGCATCATTTTGTTATTTTTGCTTTCCGGGGTGTTCACAGTAGCCATTTTTCACATCATTTTTCATTTCATTTTTTGGATCATTCTGATCATTCTTCTGCCAAACACCCAAAAATGATCCAAAAATGAAGCCAAAAATGAGCCAAAAATGGCCCAAAAGTGGCTACTGTGAACAACCCTATTAATTACCACATCAAAGAATTCAAAGTTCTGCTTGCACAGATCTATTGATATACATCCAATATGCTTGAATGGAACAGGGATTGGCATGACATTAGGATTTCATTTACTGATATCCAAAGTTGCAACACAACACATTTTTGATACACATTTGATATTTTGCTTGATCTAACTTGTTTCAGGTAAATTGTACAATCTCAAACTCACCTTTTAAAAATTTATGTGCACCCACATCTTATATTACATTGTTGTGGAAAGCTGGGGACACCATTTTGTACTTAGTCATCCTATTTTGGAATGTCATGTGACATTGGTGGCTTGTAGATGTCTCTACTCATACTAGTAGGACAAACAGACTTTGGATTCGGATTCAGCTCGTCAAAATATGTCAAAAAACATATCTCCATATTTAAATTAATTAATGTAATTGTCCTGCTCCCATATACATGTTTCTATGGGGGCATTTTTCCCCCCATTTTATGGTACTAGTTAATTAAATTCTTTCAATATAATTATGCTCCCCTGGTATTTGTGTGAGGGAACTAAAAAATAACATGTTGATTTTCAGATTGAGTTGTAGTAGCAGCACAGTCCGGGGCCTAGGGAATGGCAGGGGTAGACCCCCCAGTCTACCCCTGACAATCTCTGGGACTCCCAATCAGGAATGGGTTTTGGAGATTCTCTCAGATAAAACACAACTTGACGTAACCCATGCCTCCAGGCCACTCCGAAGTGAGGACTCGTTCATGCCAGGCATAGCCACGGCCCAACCCGACAAGTACGAGTATCTTCAAACCATCATGCACGGAAGTTTCTCTGCACTCGGAACCACAAGATGTTTTTGCCGCGCTCTTGTACTCTTCGGGTCATTGAAAACCTGACTCTTCTTCCAGCCATGTATGTACTTTGGTCCAACTCTCCACTCGCGTGGTTGCCCATATTGCCTGCTTCGAGCCGAGCCCCCAGTCATTTAAATTGAATCCTCGGTCTCTTAGTCTTAGAGTTCCGACGCGTCACCACCAACTGGCACCACTGGCAGGCACATGATCTGACAGGTTGATAGGATGAATAGGTTCAATCGAAGCCCAAACAAGCTACTTATACATTCATTCCGCAGATGGCTAGGTATGGTGTGTAACGGGGTATGTGTAGCGACCAAAGCAAGCAAACGGACGGACATCGCCCAGGTTTCGCTGTGTAGGAGGTCCAAGATAAGCCATAAAGCTATCATGGCGCTTTAAAAATAGACTAGTAGTCCCGTATAGTAGAGAACCTTCCGATGAAACCCAACTTTCCAGTGCATACATGCCACGAAGGATTCGCGTCCATCGGGGCGGGGCCCGGGTGTGGGCTACAAGCACATAAAAGTTCGACAACCATAATTTTAACATCAGCCCCAAGAGTTGTCACTTCAAAGCAGAAAACCCAAAATACTCGCGACCAAGGCACCTACGACACCCAACGCTTGTTGTTTATGTTCAGCTGCAGATTTAGATGTGGTTGCCGCACTGGTCGAAGAGCTACTGGTCGTTGTCGCGGGTCGGGTCGTCGGTGTGGTTGTGGTTGTGGGTGTGGTTGTGGGTGTGGGCGTGGTTACGGTTGTGGTTGTGGGCATTAAGGAAGAAACAGGGGTGGATGTTATGCTGTTCTTAGAGGTGGTAACGGTGCTGGACGCCCCTGTGCTTGGTGAGACTAAATAAAATCAGCATTCAGTCGTCTGTAGCAAAGAATACGTCTACATACAGGAAACACACTCCGCCTTTTGGAGAGCCTGTGCCTGACCGACCTCCTCTGGCGTACATTTTTGGATGAGACATGTGCCTGCAGTAGTCTGGAACGTGGTAGACATGCACACGCATTGAATATCCGTGCTGATCGGGGGTATGTCACCGTCAACTTCGATAAGATGTGGGTATGTAACACGAGGACAAGAACGTACAATGAAGCACATCCAGCACTGGTAGCAGCAGCCGAAACGCAGCCTAGGATACACGGGGAGATGCCAGCTGTGTTGCTGGGTGCGGCTGCAGTATCAGTGGTAGTGGTGCTGGTATTACCGGTACCAGACTGAGCGGCAACCACAGCGGCAGTCAAGAAGACAAAGAAAAGCTTCATCATTTGCTGGTCGTTGGAATGTGAAAAGAGGTTCTCTGGGGTATTGGAATGCTATTACAGCGAGGAGCGAAGTGAGGGCGGCGCAACATTATAAGAACAAGAAGACGGTGTGGGAATCTCAGAGTCGGACGAGGTCGGCGACATGGTGGCGTATGTCACCGGTAGTACCGGCTCCCCCGTCAACTTACGGGTTTGCCCCCAAGCAGTGTCAATGGACTGTACAGTTTCGTTGTATTGCGCTGCTGAGCTGCTGATTGATCAACTTTCGTTTCAGACAGGTTCCATCTCAAAAGTCAGAACTCCTGGAAATGAGATGATGAATCAGCATCAACCTCAGTCCGAGTCCACTTGCCAGTGACTGCGGCCTGAGGATCGAGTGTCCACCCTACTCCCACACGTGTCTGACCCAATTTGCCTTGTGCAATGTGGATGGGAGTCGGGACCATGTACACGCATATTGACAGTGCCTAGCACTTTATTCAGGGCTTCCCAATCGTCTTACTTAGCAACCTAGCTCGACCATCTAAAGTATGCTTTCACTCATGACGGATGACTCACAAAAGCTTTCCAAATACAAGTCGTCATCTTCGCGGTTCACCGGTCGCCAGTAATAGATAATCGGTGGGTAGTTGGCGAAGTAGAAGAGTGGACCTTCTAGGGTCCCAGACTCTCACGTTTGGTTCTGCGCTATCATGATTTCTGTACATCACATTCCACTAAGAAGCTCGTCTTTCCATCCCTCTCAGTTGAGCCTCGGCGGCACGAAAATAGGTACACGTAAAAGGATCCTTCATTTAAAGACTACGGCAATGCAACGGGTATGTATCATCCATGTTCAAGAAAATAAACGTCCATAACAACATAGCGAAAGAGTAGTAAAAGAAATATGACGTTCTGTGGGCGTCAAACAGGGCTGACAGTTTTGGATTCTGGCGAGAGCTTCATGATAGTCGAGCGAAGAAGGGAGCCATTTTGATGTGTTGCCAGCTCTCAAAGAACAAGCGCCAAGACGCCTGCAACCAGAGCACCAACAATGCCCAATGCTTGTTGTTTCTGTTCGCCCGCAGATTTAGAGGTCGTGGCAGCAGGGCTAGAGGCAGAAGTCGCCGTGGAAGTCGAGTTGGAATTAGAGCCGGTCGCAGAGGTCGTGGGGGCCTTCGACGTGCCACTGGTTGTACTTTTGCCAGTAGTCGTACTGCTAGGGGCTGTAGACGTGCCGGTCACAGATACTAGAGTGAGAAGATATCAGCTCGTGAGGGCCGGTCAGAAGGAAAAAGTTGACGAACGAGAACCGCATTGCGCCTTCTGGAGTGCAAGTGCTTCTTGAATATCGGCCGCAGTACATTTCTGCTTGAGACACGTGGTTGCAGCATCCTGGAATGCGCTGGATGTGCACACGCATTTGATGTCAGCGCTATTTGGGCATGTCAGCATTGCATAAAGTGAAAACCAAACAAGAAGACGTGCAAGGAAGAACAACCAGCACTGGTGGCAGCAGCCGAAACGCAACCAAGAACACAGGAAGAGATGCCAGCTGTGCTGGTGGGTGCAGCAGCGGAGGAGGTTGTGCTAGACTGGGCATTCACCACAGAGAAAGCAAACAGAGCGAGCAGGAGCTGAGTCTTGGAGGCGAACATCATTAATGTGCAAGTAGAACGTGTAAACCAGGGAGAAAGAGGACTTTTGGAAGTGAAAGCGAAAATCCGACGCGAAATCTTAAAAAGGATGACGTGGGAATTTCGAAGATGTTCACTGTCATACATATTCAATTTCAACACGTGATATTTTCAAGATTCACATCAATGATAATCGATAATACTACTCGGGGCAGGCGCAAAGTGCTAAGCTCTGACTTGGAACTTGCACTGGAAGGGCGACGAGAATTTGCCGGGGTCCTATTCCTCCATCTCGGCCGTGAATTCAAGATTCAGGGGTCGATCGCGTGGTGCCTAGATCACTTGACATATCACTTGACAGATCAATATACATACATACATAAAATGCGCGGGTTCAGGCGACATGACGTACTCTCCCTGGTCCTGGTGTGATGTGGTTTCGTGTGGTGTGTCACAGTGTCGCCCTGGGTGTCACCCTCAATGGCCGCCTGACTATCGATGGAACGAGTCGTGCACCACTGGCACCAAAATATGGTAAGCCTATGTGTCCCATCTCAAGTTTGTGCGCTAAAAATGTGTCTGTGTGGTTGGTAATGGCGAAAATTTTCACCTGTCAGGTTACTATGTAGTACGTAGCTTCGGCGCTTCTTCCGTAAACTCACATTTACCAATCGAGTAACGGTGTCAATATATAGATCTCCACGCTTCGGTCTATTTAAGTAACGATTGATCAGAATTTAGATGGCTATATTTATATCATTGAGGGTTTCTCGTAAGTCTATACTGCATGGGATATACTCAGACCCTTAGATGATTACTTATGATGCATCATGCATCATGGTTTCGGTCATGCGACTATGCTACGAATGGCGGGAATCGATTATTTCAGAATTCCGCTTTTGGATTATTAGGTGTGGGAAATTCTGAACGACGTGTCAAATCATCGAAGCGTTGACCTGGTATATGCCAATTTTGAGCCAACTCGCCCTCTGTCATGCCCAACCCGCATGGCAACAGCCAGTCTGTAGAAAACACTGTTTGTCTTTAGTCTCCTGTAGGCAGACCGAAATATAAGAATTCCGAGTCAGAACTTTTGTGATAGGATGGTAGTGCTGATGTTAGCCGAACCCTTGTTGATGCATACTTAGACAAGTTTTTTAAATGTGCCTCCGGCACACGTTGCTCACTGCTGAGTCATTATATATATGTATGCAGTCCTATATACATGGCTCGCCTTGCTCGCCTTCTGCCTCCAGCACTTTTCTCCAGCTTGTTGGGGTGCTCTGCCCCCAAACCCCTGGCTGCATCCTACTACTTTACTCAATTCTTCAACACACCCTGGGTGTGTGTGGAAGTGGGGACATGAGTGTGTAAGTGTGTACCATGTGTACCTATATATATTATACATTATATACAACATCAAGTCATTATATATACATTATACTACTTCAAGTCATTATATACAT
>QLOK01017975.1:0-26550 GCA_003313805.1 Tricholoma flavovirens
TTCTTTCTTCATGGACCCAGTGGTACATGCAAAACCTTTGTGTACTCCACTCTCTGCTATCATCTTTGTTCTCAGAGAAAGATTGTTCTTTGTATGGCATCCTCTGCAATAGCTGCACTCTTGCTCCCAGGTGGTCGGACTTCCCATTCCTGTCTCCAGATTCCTCTCATCATCAATGAGTCTTCCACCTGCACTATTGCCAGAGGATCAAATCATGCACAGCTGCTGCAGCAAACAGAGTTGATTATTTGGGATGAAGCTCTCATGCAGCATCGACATCTTCATGAAGCTGTCAACCACAGTCTAAAGGATATTCACCAATCTGATAAACCCTTTGGTGGCCTGCCCATTGTTTTTGGTGGTGACTTTCACCAGATTTTGCCTGTGATTGAAAGGGGGTCTCGGCCTCAAATTGTTGGCTTCATTGCAGCGTTCTATTCTCTGGCAACATATTAAGGTGCTTCACCTGAGAAGAAACATGCATTTGGACACAGATGATCCCCAAGAGCTTGAATTTGCAAAGTGGCAATTGGAAGTTGGAAAAGGTAGTCATACAGATGAGCTTGGGAACATCACTCTCCCTGATCATTTCAAATGTCCTGAAAACACTGTTGATTCACTTATTGACAATATCTATCCTGGAATCTATGATCAGGCCAACTATTCAGATCAGTACTTCTCACAACGGGTAATTCTGGCAAGCAAGAATGATGATGTGGACAATCTGAATCATCACATTCTCTCAAAATTTCCTGGACAGGAGCATGTGTTTCACAGTGCAGACTCTATTGGGAACACTGAAAATGGGGAACTTCTGCATCCAGTGGAATATCTGAATTCAATCAACTGCTCAGGTCTGCCTTAGGTACACTTGGATCTCAAAGTTGGATGTTGAGTGATGGTGCTGCGGAATCTTAACATGGCTGGAGGAGTGTGCAATGGAACTAGGGGGATATTGACACAGATCAGAAACTGAGTGTTGGAAATTCAATTGATGACAGGAGATCATGCTGGAGAAAAGGTGTTTATTCCACAGATGTGACTGCAACCAATTGAAGGTCAACTGCCCTTTACACTGTCTCAACTGCAGTTTCCAGTATGGCTTTGCTTTTCAATGACTATCAAAAAAGCACAGGGGCAGTCTGTTCAGCATGTTGGATTGAATTTTAGGAGTGCTGTGTTTACACATGGGCAGTTCTATGTGGGGATATCACGTGTTCGGTCTGTGCACAACATCAAAGCAATATGGGACAGTGAAAGTGAAATGGCAATGACAAAAAATATTGTATATAATGAAGTGCTGATTGATTAATGTACATAATGACTTGAAGTAGTATAATGTATATATAATGACTTGATGTTGTATATAATGTATAATATATATAGGTACACATGGTACACACTTCTACACACACACAGGGGCCAAAGGTCCCTGGGTGTGTTGAAGAATTGAGTAAAGTAGTAGGATGCAGCCAGGGGTTTGGGGGCGGAGCACCCCAACAAGCTGGAGAAAAGTGCTGGAGGCAGAAGGCGAGCAACACGAGCCATGTATATCGGGCTGCATACATATATATAATGACTCAGCAGTGAGCAACATGTGCCGGAGGCACATTGAAAAAACTTGTATGCCATTAAAGCTTATTCAGCTTATTATGTAAGATGTATTATGCCCTCAAACATCGAAGAGTTGCATTCAACAAATTTCAACTCCCAGAAGAAGCTGTATAGAAAGTCCAGGCTCTGCAGTGCAAATTTTTGAGGTTTTTACCTATGCCTGAGTCAAGTGCAGATAAAAATCCAGACCTTTGGAGGCCTGAGGCAATTTCTGGATAAACATTGCCCAAACTGGTGTGGATAAAAATTGTGGAAAACTGGCATTTTTGGATCAGGGATTTAGTAGAGATTTCAGGGGTCCTACAACCATACTGACTTCTTTTCAAAAATTGCAGAACCAACAACAACAACAACAACCACCCACCACTTGTGTGGGATAGGGCCCTGGTTGCTCATTGGTTGCTCATTCTAGCTGCTACAAGGACAGGACTTTTGTTGCCATTTTCCTGATCCCACTTTATGTGAGGTTTCCTACACACACACACCATGACACCAACTTCACATATCCCTCTTGCGAGCCCCCACCATTAAAGCCATGCACTCCGCTGCTGCTCCAGCCCCTCAGCAGGTGGCATCTATCCTCTTTCTTTGATGATGATGATGCCCCATTTCACCTGCATTGACACTGTCTGAACAGAGCAGATTCAGCTGCATGTGCACACTTTCAGCTACACAAAAAGGATCTCCATACCATCCACACCCTTCAACCTGCTCACACTGCTCTCACACTGTCATCAGTATTGCTGCAGATGTCAAAGAGCCTCACAGGATTTTTACACAACATCCAAACTGTCACTCATGCATCCAGCCCATTCAGCACAACTATCACCTCAACTTCCATCTTATCTATGACTACATACCCTGTCATTGGCAACAACACATTGTTGTCCCTCAAAAGGCCTCATGCTCCTTTGTCATCACATACATTGCCTGTCAGGCCCACAAGCCATAGTCAGATCACATGATTGTTGATTTTGGATAGTAATGGACTCTTTGCATGGTCAAGTACATACAGTATTGGTGGACATTTTCTGGACTCTCCATATCAACTTGTTCTATTGAGGCTTACTTTTTATTATGTCCTTAGCTACTTATGTAGCATAGGTAGATATCAATATAGTAACATAGTAACATGTGGCCACCTACTAAGCAGCTTACATAAGCTGCTGATAATGGGTGACACTGACCTTAACTATGACTTTCCCAAATTACACAAATTGTATTACATAACTGCTAAGAACGCAAATCTAACTGCCACCCAATGCCCTGGTCGATCAGTGCTGTGTCTTTTTTTCTTCGCAAGGACCAATTTACCATGGTTCGAAAGTGGCGTTTAGGTATTGTGCACCATAAGCTGATCAGGATTCGTGACAAGACTTCGCCGTAAAAGCCCATCGGGGTCTATGTATCTCACCACCTCTCACTTCTTCGCCTTCGCCTTGCTCTTCACCCTCTTCTTCGGCTGCTGAATTAACTTGTCATTATTGATATCATCTAGATTCTTCTTCTTCTCGTCATCCGATGCATCGTCAACAATATCGTCCATCTATTGAGTTTGAGGTGAGTTGTGTATTCCACGGTGAGATACCACCCCTTACGTCAAAGGCTTCTTCGAGATCTGGGGCTGGCCCACTAGCAAGCTTCTTTGGAACTTTCCCAAGATCCTGGGCCTTGTGGAATGGTATCGGATGCTCTGCTGAATTATACCTGATGACCATACAGTCAAATCACAGAATACAAGCAGCATGGGAAAGAGGAGAAGAGGAGCTCTTACTTCTTGGTTAATGCAGTCTTGGTAGCAGCTGATATCTTCTTCATCACAAGATCCTCCTTGCGATCATCTACCCCTAACTCAACAACCGTATCCCAGTCCTCCTTCGAAAGATAGTACTGGTCCATTCGCTCTATCACTTCATCCACCGCACTCTGTATCGAGAGAAAAATGAGATTCCATAATGGGGTATTGAAATTAAAGCTACGTACAACTCCTGATTCCATCAATGGACTGACGACGTGAGGGAAGAGGGCCGGAAGGTACAACTGTCGAATTTCATGTTTGTCTCCTGACACCTTTAGCCTCATCCGAATCTGTACATCTGTCAGCTGCCGACTCAGCTTGGACTGTTTCGAATTTTGTCCCAGCCACCTTTTGTACAACGAATCAGTAGATATAATGCAAGCCCAACGATATGTTAGACTAACTGGGGAAACGAAAGGGAATTAGGTCCACCATAATGTGCACCCAAGCCATAGAGGGCTGATGCCGGACGAACAGTCGAGCAGATTGCATGTAATGGCATCAAACCCCAATGTTGTTCGGGACTGGAGGGCTGTATCAACGGACAGGCATCAAGAAAAAAAAAGATGAGAAACAGACCCGTGTATCAGCGCATCCACCAGATCCCCGTCCGATATCGACGACGCCGCGCGATCCATTAACTCCAGTTCCTTCAGAGCCTTTTCAGGACCTTCCAGATGTCGTAATTTCGCAGGCTGGGTCTTGAGGTAGTTTTCCTATATGAATGACTGTTAATGAGGTCAGATGATGCCAGAATGAGCGGCTAACCTGAATGAACAAGGGCATGAACGAATGATCCTGGAAATACAGATCCATCTTATCGCCTAATGTCTCCCTTGATGTAGGCGAAAATAGGTATGGACCAAGTAATTTCGAGGTGAGGTCAAACGGACTCATGATTGAATACTTCTCATTCATCTTTGCGCTACGATGGTCTGTTAAAAGAGAATACGGGCGTGAATTGAAGTACGGTGCTTACAGGTTCTTGCCCTCGTCGAAATCCATTGTATCACTTGATAACTTCCACGTCGACAACATGTTGAGTACCTGTCGAATATCCGACTGGGCACCCGTGATAAGCTGGTCAATGACGTTGGCTGGGATCTTCATTCTCTCCCTACAAGCACAACACCGTTAGCGGCGGTTCTTAATGCAATAAGGAGGAATGAACACACTTAAAAGCAATCGTCAAGATCCTCGATCGCACATGCGCAGCTTGCGGTCTACAATGCCATTGCATAAATCACCCCATTAGAATACGCATCACATAAAATACACGGACTTGTGGAAAGGCAGGCTATATGTAGTTGCAACAAGAGGTTTGAGTTTTGGCGCCTGTCTATCGTTTGCTATACATATGATCGGGATCTAAATGACATCTCAATTAGTCGAGACCGCGCTGAATAGTCAGCTATTACCTTCGACTTCTTGATCATGGCGTTCAGCGCTGCCACACCTCCACGATCTCCAGCAGACATCCCGTCCACTTCGTCCATGATGAGGCACGACTTGTCGGTGATTGTTACGCCAAAAGAATTTGTTTTCTATGTCACTCCTTGCATGAGCTTAGGACAATTACTTGAGTAAGAATAAAATGCTTACAGAAGCACCCTGAAGAAATCCATCTAATGACGTGTTATTGATGTTCATCCCGCTCTATCAATAATAGCATGAGATTAAAATGCACCGACAGATATAACAAATCCCCCTTACCTCAACTAACTTCTTGCTACGTGTATCACTGGCATTGAGCTCGATCGGCGTAAAGCCCTCCAATTTCGCGCAAAGATGCGCGCTGGTAGTCTTCCCGATTCCGGGCGAACCGGTGATCATAACAGCACGGAATACATTCATTCCGTTTTTGCCTGGCTTCTTGAACCCAGATTTCAAGCTCGAAGGCCTGTATAGGTACAGAGCGGGCGTCAGGAGGGTGTGACACAGCAAAGAGACCAATACGAACCAGTCATGCAACCATAGTTGAAGCTTCTCCACTTGACCCTTGTTGCCGCAGATCTCCTTCAAGGACGTTGGCGCATACCTTGTCGTCCAAAGCTGCGACGACAGATCTGTCATGCTGGAGCTGTAATGAAGTAGTCACGGTTACGTCTGTGGTACTAGCCAATACGAAGAAATACAACCAACCTCCCGGCATCCTTCTGCGCAGCGGCCGCCTTCTCCTTCTCTTCCCTGTTCTC
The DNA here is from genome assembly GCA_003313805.1 of Tricholoma flavovirens. Lineage (NCBI taxonomy): Eukaryota > Fungi > Basidiomycota > Agaricomycetes > Agaricales > Tricholomataceae > Tricholoma > Tricholoma flavovirens. The sequence continues at coordinate 5,608 of QLOK01017975.1, forward strand.
TAGTTCTTTCGCAGCCTGTCGAATAGCCTCCTGCTCCTTCTCCATCTTTTTCTTCGTCTTGTCGTCAACTTTCCCATTTCCAAGACCCTTCCGCGTCGCTATTAAATTCAGGAATTCATCCTCGCTCAGCGTTCGGAGGTGGTGTTTCTTGATCGCGGCAAGTTTGCTTGGGCCTGCGTTGTCACCCAGAACCACGAAATCGGTCTTGCTCGATGGTTGGCCAACTACTCGACTGAAACAGGGATGACGGTTAGAGAACAGGATATGAAGGACAGAAAACAAGTTCACGGACCCTCCGAAACGCTTCGCGAGGTCTACGGCTTCGTCTCTGGAAAAGCTGCTCAGTTCGCCCGTGAAGACGAAGGCCAGCCCAGCAAGGGCGTCCGGAACACCGTCTGGCACCTCCTTAGACCCATGTGCCACGGGTCCAGCTAATTTGGCAGCTTTGGCAGCTGCCCAGCTGGTGGGAAAGCATTAGGGCAGGGAGGCAAGAGGAAAGGGAGACGAACTTATATTTCTTCAATGGATCCTCCTTCGCATTGCCCTTGTCATTCACATGCGGGATCCCCTTCTCCCCCTCCTCTTTGATCTTAGTGGGAGATAGTCTCGGTTTTTTCACCGCAGGTTTGCCCTTCGTTTGCCCTTTTGGTGGTAACAACTCGTCATCGTCGCTAATATGGCTGCCCGAAGAGGTGCCAGAGAAAAACATTCTGATATCCTTCCCTCCATTTTTTGTGATTTTTGCAACTTTGGCGGATGGGGCCATGGTCAACGTCGTGTGACTCGATGTTGCGTAATTGTGACAGTACGCGTCAGGCGTGACAAATGCATGCCAGTGAGCCATCTGGCTTTCCCACATTACAAGCCTAATAGTAATGATAGTGAGTGATGCCTCACTATTATTAGGCTTGAATCACTCAGAGCCCAACACTGGTATTAATCTAAACACCACTAAGGGCGTACACCACTATTCTCACATAAGCATCACACCTCGGGAACGTGCGGGATATACTATCATTGGGTAGGTGTTTGAACAAATTTTGAAAACATGTCTCGGAAATGTGGATCCCGATGACTACTTTCTCGACAGTATATATATACTTCTTACCTAGACTTTCATGTAATAAAAACACTAGTATAGCTAATTGTGTAATTAGCAGCGTGATGCTGGTTTGAGGCATACCAAAAAGTGGGCTTTTGAACAATTTCAGTCACATCAGTCACGGTTCCTCGCATGCCGAATTCAATGATTATCGATTATCTGCTCTGCTTGACTCGAATATGTACGACTTGTTTTGAGGATGCGATATGGTACAATGCGAAGGATTAACAGCTATATAGTGGTAAGATTCAAGGCCGATGCGTTGAAGAATAAGTATTAACATTATAATAATAGGGTGGATTATGAGCAATGTAACCCGATGACATTGGCTGCAATCGCGGCCAGTTTGAGGGACCAGGAGCACTCGATGTAGGCGTCGGTATATGCAATTGAGGGGTATTTTAAGGTAAGGTGATTGAGAGTATAAAAGCTCGACGCCCTCGAGAATGATTTCTTCCCTTTTGGAGCTAGAGAAGCTTTTGAAAGCATGGAACACCTCCGCTGGCATGCTATCGCAGTGCCAATGCGAGAGCGGGAGCGGAGAGAAATGTTTTGGTCAACGAAGTCTCATTTCAGCACACACGACACGATGTACATATCACGCACTACGCGTTTCAATCTCCGCTTTAAGAGATTCAAGTTGTCACGCTCAACACATGGTCGCCGCAAATTCTCTACCCTGTTCGCTATTGTGGTTAACTGTACCTGTAAATTGCTAAGATGCTTCTGATATAGGTAGACTTCATTTGTCTTGGAAATTTAAATGGATAAAAATCATCTAGACAATGTTCTTTCCTAATCAAGGCAAATCTACACATTCAAACCTGAAATTACTCAACGACGGGGCTCTCTTCTGTAAAAAAAATTTCATACGTTGTTTGATAGTTACAATAACTGCTCATCCCGAGAATACCGAGGGCTGAAGTGGAGAGGAAGAGGTAAAAATATCGACTGTTCAAACACCTACCCGTGTTCAAACCCAGCGCCAGGGATAGTAAGCGAGGTTCAAATTGATGGAGACCCTTGATGTGGCTCCGCAACACGGCATGGTGACGTTTGATGGTCCGATTTATTTTATTCTCGCGAATAAAGGTTTATGGAAAGTCACCCATTCACTCCATTTCTTGGCAAATCCTTCTCGTCTAGGAGGCAAAAGAGACGAGGGTAATCTGTGCAGTAACAAGTGAGATATGTACAAAGCAATGAGTTTGAGAGTGGGTGATCGTAGCATGCATTGAGACACTGCATCTGATCATACTCCCAATCACACCAGAATTCATCAACACTCTCTTGAGTATATTCACTCCATTTCTTGGCAAATCCTTCTCGTCTCTTCTGCCTCCTATGGAATAAATTCCCCTCTATCTGCCCATGCTCTCTGATTAACAGTGCTGTTAAGACAGAAAAGATGACCAGACTGGGGATTGAACCCAGGACCAACTGGACATATACCAGATGCTCTACCAACTGAGCTATCAGGTCTTGCTGGGTTCAATACAACAAGGTGATTTTATATGTAAGCAGACTTCTCAATGCGACCTCAGACTTGACCACTGTTACCCCAGACAGCAGGAGAGGATTTAATGCATACTATCCATCTGTTAAGGGGGACACCCATATTACATAATCCATCATGTGTCAGATTACATCATCCAACAGGTGCATTGTCTCGATGTCAAGCTATTTCTGTGTTATTGCCTTTTTGGGAACACTTGGTTCAACCTGCTCTCTGGTGCATGCTACAGTCTCTGCTGCTATATGGACTGTCTCTAGCTTAAGGGAACCTCATATAATACCATATTATGGACTATTTTTAATACTATATTGAGAAGATGAAGTGCTGTTGGCCTTGGGTGAGTGACTGCCATCTACCTCAATACATTGACTTTCCACTTCTTTTATATAGACTCATGTACTGCACCAAGGTGTTAAATTTACTTATAACACCTTGTTGTGTCTGCATATACTGTCACTAATAGGTCCCATGAGCTGGCATGGAGCAACCAGAACATTATGTGAGTAGGTGAAGATCCTGCCTTGTAGGATGAAGTATTGACCATTTGAATCACTTGTAGGCTATACATTAAGGGTAATGGACTACTTGTAAGTCCAGACCTAGACGAAGGTACACGTATCCTCAGCTGATGTGGTGGTAGACAACTATGAATTACCTAGACAAAGGTACACATCTAGAGAGAGTAAGTATATAGTGTAAGATGAGATATCGTAGTACTTACATCCTCAGTGGTCAGCCAATGTGGTGGTTGACAACTGAGGATGTAGAGTGGTAAATCAACATGGTAATGGTGACATGTCACGTGGTCATGTATAGATGGATGGGATGGATATACTATAACACACCCCCATCAGAGCAGACAGCTATTTAGAATGAAAGTAAGAAAAGAAAAATTATGTGATATGAATGAGTCCCAGAGAGTCACAGTGTTTTGTGAAGAGGATATCTAGAAGAGGTTTCATCATGATATCAGCCACATTGGCATTAGTGGAAATCCAAGTCATGGAGAAATCACCAGAAGAGATGTGGTCATGTATAAAGTGATAACATATATCAATGTGTTTGGAACATGTGGAAGATGAATTTGAGTCTGCAAGGCAACGAGCACCTTAATTGTCACAGATGAGCAGAAATGGTTTTGGGATGGGGAAGTTAAGTGAAGAAAGGAAAAGTCAGATCCAAAGTCCTTCTTTCATACCATGAGCAATAACATAATATTCAGCCTCAGTTGATGACAATGCGATAGTGTGCTGTTTGACTGCTGACCAAGAGACAAGAGGACCAATGAAGTAGAAGCAATATCCTGAAATACTTGTCCAATCCCTTTCATCAGTCACCCAATCAGCATTGGTGATTCCACAGGCTCCCTTTGCCAGTCCATGAACAGGTTCATCAAGATCGCCTGCACTATATTCCAATGCAAATTCCATAGATCCAGCCAAATAGCATAGAACACCCTTAGCTGCAACCATAAGAGCCCGAGTTGGACTGCAATTGTACTGACCAAGTGAACATACAGCATAGGCAATATCAGGACAAGTACAGACTGCCAGATATATGAGAGATCCAACTAGACTTTGATATTTCTGAGTGAGGAGATGATCAGGAATGTCCAAGATGGCTTCTGGAGCAACAGGACAAAGTTGATGGAGTTTTGTTCAAAGAGGTACAGGAGAGGTATGGCATTCAGTCATATTCCAAGTCAACAAAAGGTCAGCAATAAAAGGTTTTTGGGAAAGCCAGAGTTTTTGTCAGGAATGATCTCATATGATCTGTATACCAAGATAAAGTGAGGCTGGACCAAGATCAACCACTTCAATGTCTTTACACAATTCCCCAAGGAACCAATGGTACAGCACAATGGAGTTCATCATTGCCAGTCCATCATCTACATGCACAGGAACAATGAGTTCAAGGTCAAGACCGTTTGTCAGCATTGCAATGGAGGGATCCAGAGGCGAAGATCAGCAACCATGAAAAACTGCATGGTCAACTTCACAATGTGAGAGTCCAACATGAGCAAGAATATGGCATAAAAGTGTGTAGAACTCAAAGGAAGCCTGTTTCAGACCATAGATGGCATGAAGTAGGCAGAGAACTGTTTTAGGATTGGATTCAGGGAAGCCAGGAATTTGTTTCAAGTAGATGTAAAGAGACAGCGGAGCATGAAGGAATGCTGTCTTGACATCAAAGCTAAAAATTTCCCAGTTATGATGAGCAGCATGAGCAAGAACAATGTGTATGCTGGTTGTTTTAGTGACAGGTGCAAAAGTGGAACCATAGTCCTCAGGATCCTGACTGAAGCCCTGTGCCACTAGGTGTGCCTTCTCCTTCCCACAAATAATTGATCCATCAGGGTTGAATTTGAAAGCATAGACCCAATGTGTGCCAATGGCTTTCCTACCAGGAGGCAGAGCTGTCTGTTCAAAAACAGAATGTTCTTCCAAGCTGGTCACTTCATGCTTCATTGCTGCAATCCAAACAGAGGCATCTGGTCTAGCAATCACTTCATTACAAGTGTCAGGTGCTGTGGATGAATCAAAATGATGAATGCAAGAGTAGTGAGATGGATCAGCATAAGCAGCAAGAAGAAAATGCTCCATTATGACCTCCACCTCAGTTGACCTCAGACAGCCAAAGTCCACTGGTGAAATAAAATCCTGTGTGGCGACAAAGGAAATAAAGTCACCAAGAGTCACATGCGACACACCTCCACCTCCACGAACAGAACATAGAGCTAAAAAGTGTTCCTTGCATTGGGCAAGATCTTCATAATATGCCTGTCCAGCAGCAGTCCAGTGCACAGTTCAATGAGGTCGAGGGATGATAGGGTCAGATTAAAGAGGTGTATCCTGTAAAATAGAAGGACGAGAACCTCCAAGATGACCAGGGAGAGACTCATTAAAGATGACATCACAAGAAAAATGATAGTTCCTGGCTAGATTGCAAACATGCCAGCCAATACAATTTTCTTTGTAACCAACAAAAATTGCTTCAAAGCGATGTGGTCCACCTTTAGTACGCAGTTCAGCAGGAATGTGCACAAAACATTGGCACCCCCATACACAAAGGTGGGACAAGTCTGGTTTGGATCCCTCCATACGCTCATACAGGGTGATGTTATTTGGTAGAGTAGTTGTGGGAAGGTGATTTTGCAGATATTGTATTGTGAGCACAGCATCACCTAGAAAAGATGGAGGAAGACTGGAGTCTGCCAACAGCGTTTGAGCACCATCTTCAAGAGTGCGAACATACCATTCAGCTTTCCGTTCTGTGAGTGGGCATATGGTGCAGTGATTTGCTGAGTTATGTCCCATGTAGTCAAATACTTCCTGAACTCTCCTTGAATAAGTTCCTTAGCACCATCACAACGGATAACACGAACCTGACAACCAGACTTCAGCTCCCAAGATGCCTCAACAGAACAGTAAGTGAGGAAAGCATCACTCTTGGCAGAAAGAAGGGATGTATGACCAAAGTTAGAAGCATCATCAAGAATGGTCCAGAAGTATGAAGTCTTCTGTGGAGTAAGGCTGGGGCTGCTTGCTGACAAGACATGGAACACAGTGTGAATGGTGAAAAGATCCTTTAAACTCAATTCCAGTAGCATAGTTCTTCATCAAGACTGCATGGATAGCATCCCTACCAAGATGACCAAACCGATGGTGCCAAAGATCCAGTGTGAGTTCAACATGAGGAAACACTGGAAGAGCCAAAACAGCAGGAGCACCAGCAATCAGATTTGGAGGGGGCAAAAGGAAATCACATGGCAGAAAGGACAGATGGTGGTGAAGTTTCACATCAAATGAAAGATGTGCAAGTGGTGAGTTTGTCAGGAAATGAATGGAGGTCCTGTCATGATTAAAGATAATCCACATCTTGCATTCTTGAAAAGCTCCAACAGAGAGCAAATTCAAGGGAACATCGGGAGCATGGAGGCAGTCATGGAGAGTCACCACAACAGAGCCTGAGCCACATTGTGCATGAAACTTGACAACACCACATGCTAGAGTATGCAAGGTACCACAGTTAGCTGTCTGGACAGGAGCTGCACAATCAGGATCATAAGACCAGAACACAGAGCAGTCATGAAAAATATGATTGGTACAACCAGAATCCAGAATGCTGTTGTATTGCTGTTGGAAAGCAGCAAAGGCGATGGGACTCTCACTCTGGATGAGATCAGATAATGGTGAGGAGGAGATATGATCAGGATGTGGCATGACCATGAAGGATACCAAACTCAAATCATGCAAGGAGTAAGCATCAAAGAAATAATCTGTATTGACATGCGAGGCTACACCAAGGGCAGCAAAGTCAGAAGACATGATATCACTAGGTGGGGAATCATCATGAGGTGAGTCTGCATCAGGAGCCTCTGTATCAACACCAGGCGTCTCCATATCCATGAGGTGAGCCTGAGCAGGGACCACTTGAGCATGAGGACCATCAGGTACATTGGCAAGCCTGCGATTCTGATCCAATGACTGATTGGGCACCCATGAAGAAGAACAGTGATAGTGCATTAGACGACCTAGTTCAAGGTTGGGGAGTCAGTAGCGAGGAAATACAAGGAATATCGAGTAATATGTGATGTAATTGTGAGTTTGGTTGAATATTGAGTGTTCAATCAAAGTTCAATGTTGGTTGAGATATGAAAGTGGGATCGTTTGAAAGGGGAGACAATGGGATGGTGACAAAGAGGACGTTGTTGAGGAGAATACAATATATGTTAGAGGATAAGGACATTTGATAGACTAATGAAGAGGACGCGAGCGATTTGAGTGAGTTTTGTGAGTGATTTCACACTAAATCGAACTAAGACAGGTTTCTTGGACTCAAGAGCTGGGACTCTCAAATCAGATGATAGTGAAGTGAACCTGAATGGTTTCTTATTAAAAAGATAAGTAATACAAGCTTTTATAGACTTTAAGAAAATGATACTAAAAGGGAAAATGTAACATGAGGCAAACATGAGGCAGGAAGTAAGTGAATAAATGGGCCTAAAAATGACGGGTAAAACAATAAATGATGCAGAAATGATATAAACAGTTTGTAATACCATGTTCCCCCTTTGAGGAGTTCGAAATACTTTGAAAATTGTCCCATGTCCTTCAAAAATGTGATGTTTTTCGTTATCTTGTGTCTGATAAGCATGCTGTATGACCTCTAGCAATGTGGTAGCAAGGTACAATGTTTGATGATAAGAAGGATGGCCACCAGAGTGCTTGAAATAGGTCTAAATGCAGTTGAAGTTCACTCAAAATTGATTGAAGTTAATTGAAGATGATTGTGGTGATCACGGAAGTTTGTCGAAGATCGTACAGTGCTCAAAGTAACTCGGTAGATAGCCTAAAGATGGTGTGATGAGACTTGAGAAAGATCCTTGAAGTTCAAATGCGATCGAAATTGTTTGAGCTTTTCAAGCTTACGATGCATCTGTTCGAAGTTGTTAGAACGTTTGGAGGAGCATCGAAGGTGGTCATTTAATACTTGAGAGGTGTTGGAGAATATGTAAATTGAATCTATGAACATTTGAAGTTGAATATGAGGTCTTTGAGAGGTGCAATATCATTTGATCTTGCTCAGAACCATTTGAAATCATTCAAAAATGCATTCGAATGAGTCTGGGGGCCTTTGCATTTCTGTGTGAACCTATCATAAGGAATGTGAAAAGTACTTGACTATTCCCAGATACTTCCAGAGCTCCAACTGTGAGGTGGACCTATCAACAGGGAGTCTGTTGGTTCAGCTGAGAAACAGATGCAGTAGTAGAAGCCAAAGGTAGAGGAGGTGCAGATGCAGAAGAATTAGGTGTAGCTGATGGAAGAAATGATGGGTTCCCAGAGTTACGAGGAGGACACATGACCATAGAATGTCAATAGTACTTATCTGCATCAAGGACATCATCTGCAATGACAGTAAACTGTGGAAGAGGTGAGGCAAGAGGACACTTCAGAGCTTCCCGCACACAATCATGAATCCCAGTGAATTGAGGAGCAGTAGGTAAATAGTCCATGAACTCCTGCAGTGCCTCATGTTGGTCCATAGCCCATCCTGAGCTCTTCAGCTGGTTGATACCTGCACACAAAGTAGCAACATACTCTGGAACACAAGAGGGTATGCAAACAGTTGACCATAGCATCCTCTCGAGATCCACAGTGGAAGTCCAGTCTCCTGCACCAAAATGGTGAAGAAGTGTGCTGTAGATAAGTTGAGCTGTAGTTGGGTGAGAGATGCAGGCACCAGTATTAGGGAGCAACAGGCGAGCAGAAGATGACAAGCAGCCAAAAAGAACACTCAAGGCTGCTCCATCCCGTCAACACCAAAGATGATATGCAGTGAGCTCCTCAGGCAAAGATTGTATGTCATGATGAGGAGCAAAAGAAGGGACATAGTGAACATCGAAAGGGGTGTTTGGCTCTGGTGCATCACATGTATGTGATATCAAATCATGAGCCAAAAGGGTAGTGCCAACCTGATCAGACCAAGGTATCTAGTTGGACTTGCCTGTCAAGATGGGAATGTGGATAAGAGAATCTATGCTAGGTACAGTATCCAGAAGAGATGGTAAAGAACAAGAAGGTTGGGGAGGTTGGTAGGTATACATAGCAGGATGATGTTGAGGTTGAACAGGGTAAAAAGGTGGATGATAAGGAAAAGGCGGGTAATGATATTGATAAGGTACATGGTTGAAAGGAGGATGTGCAGGAGGATAATTTGTATCAAGGTGAGGAGGTAATTGACAAGACTGTGTATCATCAAGAGGAGCAGATGGTATCATAGAAGAAGACATGACTATATGTGGAGAATGTGAGAGCAGTTTATCACAAGACAGTGGAAAAGAGTACTTAGTAGGAATGAACAATTGAGTATTATAAGGCCCATAACCTGTAAGTCCAAACCTAGGCGAAGGTACACATATCCTCAGAGGTCAGCTGATGTGGTGGTAGACAAATGAATTACCTAGACGAAGGTACACATCTAGAGAGAGTAAGTATACAGTGTAAGATGAGATATCATAGTACTTACATCCTCAGTGGTCAGCCAATGTGGTGGTAGACAACTGAGGATGTAGAGCGGTAAATCACCATGGTAATGGTGACATGTCATGTGGTCATGTATAGATGGATGGGATGAATATACTATAACACTACTATAACTACATGGAACAAGTTTTGGACGATGTGTAAGGTGTGTAATGTATGGTGAGCCAGGACCTTCCCCCCTGCTATCCCCTTTCCTGACCCTCATTCTGCTTCACAACTAGGCCTAGGAATCAAAGAAAGTGAATGTTTTGGCCCCACAGATCTCACAGGGTAAGTGTATCTCCTCCTGAGTACATATTCTTTTTTCTGTCCATACTGACAACTGCAGAACCTTCAGGGGCTATATCAGGTTGTCTATTAGGATTATTATACTCCATTTCAATGTGCATTTTATCAGGGGAAGGCCTAAGGATGCAGGTAAGTGACAACACCCCACCCTCCCCATACAGGTGCACTGACAGGGAGCCTCTTATCCACAGCTCTCCCAACACCAATTGCTGGGTCTAGATACATCCCTCTACCATCTATATACATTTTTCCAGCTGTAGAGAGCTTACAAGTCCAGTAGATGGCACCCCCACCCCCACATTCTGTCACTTCTCCACATTTCACCCCTTGTCATTTTATGCAGCACCCTCCCCATTCTTGTAATAGTTATAGATATGAATATATAGCATACACATACATTACAGACCACCTCAATGAATAGAAGAGACCACCCTCCTCCTCTCAACCAGGGAGAATGCTTGTTATGAGTTAAATATAGCTGTAAAAGTGAAAACAACTGTTTATTAACACTATACATACATGCATAAATGTTATCTACCAAAAAAAGCGAAGGGAAAGGGTCAGGAATGAGTGAAATAGCCTCCTCATCATCGGGGATGATGAGCACTGATAATACTCGACCAGGAAACCCACACAAAACCCTACAAAAGGCTTCAAACAGTGTAACACAGGTTAGAGGTAGGTAGCAAGGTGGTTTTAAACTTCAGCAAAGTAAACCAAGGTTATACTAACTGAAAGCGAGATATTTTGAGGGTTTTCAATCGAGGTTCGAGGAAAGATCAAGGTCAAGATAAAAGTCCGAGACGTTCAAGGAATGGGTTGGATATGTGAAGGAGGATGCAAATAATGTAGATGGGGGCCTTGATATGTTCTAACATGCAACTAGCAATGACTGGACAATGTTCAATATGTTTGAGATGATGATACAACAATTTTCAAAGAGGTTTGTGATGATATCGCAAAACTTCAAGAAATGACTAGAGACTTGGACTCAAGAGTGGGAGCTCTTAAATCAGATGATAGAGAAGTAAGGGGAACAATTTCTTGTTGGAAAGGTAGGTAATACAAAGTTATATAGGTTTGAAAAACATAGGACTAAAAAGGAAATAAAACATGAGGCCTACATGAGGCAGGATGTAAATGATTTAATGGGTCTAAAAATGATGGGTAGATGATAGAATGATGCAAAAAGTGAGACAAACAGAAAGAATCCATGTGGGGAAACACATGTTCCCTTTGAGGAGTCTGAAATACCTCTAAAATCCTCTCATGTCCTTCAAAGTGCAACCTTGCCTATTGTTCTTCATGCAATAAGCTTGTCATATGATCTTGTGAGGTGTGGGAGGATGGTATGAGTCTCTGATGATAAGGAATATGGCTGCCAAAGTGCACAAAGTAGCTCAATATGGGTTCGAAGTGCACTTGAGTTCAATTGAGTTCAATTGATGATGTTTGAAGTGATCACAAATGGTTCAATGACCTTTGTAGGGGTTGTGAATCAATCAATAAGTGTATCTGGACTTGTGGAAAATATTGCGAAGATGTTTGAGGAAGTTTGACAAAGATTGAGCTTGATTGAAAGAGCTCAAGAACTATTGAGGGTTCAATATTGCTGTTTGTGGTCAATCAAATGTTTGTAACATGACTGACACTTATTGAATGAGGTTCGAGGGGGTTGTATGAGGTATGAGAGTGTCGTGCTAGTGTATGAAGTCAGAATTGAATATGTTCAAGGGCTCAATATTGCGCAATATTGCTTGAAATTGTGATTGAAGTTGTTCGAGGTTGATTGAGGTTGATTGGACTACTGAATAGATCTGTTATGCACAATGCAAAATGTACTGGTGTGTCTCCTGAGTACTACCTGCAATGTGGATGTATCAGCGCAACATTAGCTGAGACTGTGGCGCATGTTGATCAACCGTGGGAGATGGTGATTGGGTGTTGATCGGATGGGTGCTGGTTGCAGCAGTATATCCTGCATGTTCCTGAGGTGTGATGCTTATGTGAGAATAGTAGTGTATGCCCTTAGTGGTGTTTAGATGTGAGCTAGGGAAAGGATTAATGCCAGTGTTGGGCTCTGAGTGATTCAAGCCTACATGTAATAATAGTGAGGCAGGCACAAGATCACTCACTATTATTAGGCTTGTAATGTGGGAAAGCCAGGTGCAGTGAGCCACCTGATCTTCCCACAAACCCAGTCTTATAATATATAATAGTGGGTGATCCCATGCCTCACCCACTATTATAAGACTTGTTTTTGTAAAAACCTGACACCAGCATTATCTCCCTCCCCAAACCTGTTTACATTTACAGCTGATTTCATAAAGATAGGCCCTTTTGCATTTGTGGTACTGATGGCCTTTGTTTGGTCCTATCAGTGATTTTAACCACATGCTGAGATCCCAGTTCCTACTTGGGCCATGCAGCTCTTTGAATGAATTGTTTGAGTTCTTGGGATCTCAGCATGTGGTTAAACTCACTGGTAGGACCAAACAAAGGCCATCAGTACCACAAATGCAAAAGGGCCTATCATTATGAAATTGGCTGTAAACTACACTAAGAGCCTGTTTGGATCTGGCTGTTGAATGATATGTAGGGACATTTGCATACAATTGCATATGCTTGGCTGAGATTGCCACCTTATGGAGTTTGGATTATGCATCACACATCAATTGATAACAACTCATGGGAGATGAGATGATGGACATCCAAGCTCTAGATCTATGCAATGAATATCTTTGTGCCTCTTGTCTCTCAGCAGTACACTCAGGCTCTGGAAGTAATGAGGTATCAGAACACTTCTTAATTACCTCAGTTATCTATCCTGCTCTGACAATGATAACAATCTTTCTTCACATGGTCATGGCATACTATATCAGAACAAGAACTTCTGTATTCTATCCTGGTCTGACAATGATAATATTTTTTCCTTGCGACGTTGTGATGGCATGCTATATCAGAACAATAATCTGGCACTTCTTGGTATTCTGAGATCTGTCCTGGCTGGCAGTAATAATAGCTCATCAATGCAATGTGATGGTGTACCATAAGGATGTGGACCATGGTTATCAGAATAGGCACATGGCTCTTGTGATTTGTGTACTGACAATGGGAAGTTTTTCTCTGAATGTGTGCTCATAAATAGGCATTTAACAACTCAGAGCAAACCCATTGACTGCATTAACCTATGGACCAACCCCCAGATGACCATGAAAATCAGAGCAGATTACTTCAATGATGCACCATTCAGTATGTGACCCTGATAATCAGCATCATGATATCAGCTTCTGCTACCATGATGCAGGCAATGTATACCCTTGAAGCATACCATATTCCTGTCTTAACAGGAGAGGGATGGGTCATGGAACTCCTGTCTGGTCACCCAGAATGTATGTGCACTGAGCTTGGAGTACACCTTCATGTATTCTCAGCCATGAATGCAGACATTCAAGCAGCAGGATACCAGAACTCAAAGTATGTCTCACTTGAGGAGCAGCGTGCTAGTTTCCTCTATGCTTGTGTGATGACAATCAGGCATCTGGGAGAGAGATTTCAAAGATCTAATGAGACAGTTTCATGGTAAGTAGGACAACTATTTTGCTTGTAGACACTTTAGAGTCTCATGATGGACCACATTTACAGCTACTTCCAACAACTTCTTTTCATCCTCTCCTCAGAGCCATTCTACAGCAAGTACGTGTGCCTGCTGACAGTGGGAACTCCACTTCCACATCATTTCCACTGTAATCCAAAATTCTGGCCATTTTTCAAGGATGCTCTTGGAGCAATAGATGGTAGCCATATTCACAGTGCACCTCCTGCATTAGAATGAGTTTTCTGTCAAAATTGCAAAGGTTTCATTTCACAAAATTGCCTTTTCATGTGTTCATTTGTCCTATTTGTATACATGTTGACTGGCTGGGAGGGATCTGTGACTGATGCATGAGTATGGGAAGATGCTTGCTCAAAAGATCTTGTTATTCCAGTGTCAGGGCAACACCAAATCCACACTTGGATCTTTGTGCAGGCTCTACAAGAAGATGCAACAAATATAGAATGGGGGATCAAAGTTTGATGTGATGTGATAATTATAGAATGGTTGGTTGATGAAGGCGTTTCCGCACACAACGTGATGGTGGGAATCCTAAGAGAACTTTATGACGTGAGCATACAGTTGCGTACATATTCTAAATATAGGACACATGAGAATTATCCGTCTCACGGTCGTGTTCATTGATAATTTTAATGTTTTTTGGTGTAATAATATTGCGAAAAAATAAGAAAATTTATGGTAGGTAACTGTGCATGTTTCCTAACATTACCCCCTTTTTATTCTTCGACTTCCAGGCAAGAGATTGTGTGATAATCGGGTGCCATGAAATTGTGATATGGTTGGAATTTCAAATTTTCGTACTCCACTTGTGCTATTCTTCGTGGTGTATTGGGATATTTATTGTAAAAATCACGTATAGCATTTCATTCGCTCTGTCTGCCTGTCAGTTTGGGGATGATATGCTGTAGATAATTTGGTTTGAATACCCAAGGTTTTATTTAATTCCTTCATGAATGTGGCTGCAAATTGGGGTCCACAATCGGAAATAACCATGTTTGGTAATCCATGTAATTTCCACACATGATCGCGATATAGGCACACTAAACCTAAGGAACTTGTTTCCTGAGTTGTAGGAATAATATGAACTTGTTTGGTGAAGCAATCACATATGACTAAAATAGAATCGTAGGCTTGTGCTTCGGGAAGTCCAGTAATGAAATCTACCAAGATATTGATCCAGGGTCCTGTTGGGATCGGATTTGGCATTAATTTCCCAGCTGCCATTTCTGGATAGGATTTGCCATGTTGACAAGTATGTATCACAACCCTCCACATAACTCTGTATGAATTTAGAAATTCCTGGCCACCAATAATTCCTCATCACTAACTCCAGGGTTTTCCATCTGCCTGGGTGTCCAGATATGAAGGTATTATGATGTAATCAGACAATTTCCTTTTGCAACTCAATGTCCTTTGGCACATACACTTTTCCTCTGAACAATATTAACCTTGTTCTTCACACCACTCTTCTCCTTTGATAGTCCTCTTCTTCTCCCCTTTCATCTCTTTTACAGCCTTTATTACTTCCTCATCCATATCAGTACAGTTCCAAATTTTAGATAGCATTTCTTTTTTGGAACCATCTATTAATAGATGACCTTGGCACATCGTGCATATATGGAAATATTCAGGCTTCAACAAGGTAATATCCTTGTTATCATACTCCACCCCCTTTTTATGATTGGATCTCTGTGATAATGTGTCAGCTTTTTTCATCAAGCTTCCTGGTTTGTGAATTAAGTGGAAATTGAAGTGTGATAAAAAGTGCCCAACACGCTTGTCAGCAATGTAATTTTCTGGTGGACATGAAGTATTGGAGATTCGAGTGATCTGTCCAAATTTCCAATTCATGTTTTGCCCCTTCCAAATAATGTCTCCATGCCTCCAATGCTTGGATTATTCCCAACATCTCTTTATCATGGACATCATAATTTCTTTCTACATCATTCAATCCCTTAGATAGAAATGTGCACAGATGCCATTTCTCATCTTTGCATAGCATAGATAATACCACACCAGTAACATGATCAGATGCATCAGATTCTACCCTTAGTGGTCGGGTAAAATCTACCGGTACTAATATGGGACCTTCCACAAATTTCCTCTTCAATTCCTCAAATGTTCACTGCTGAAGCTCTTTCCATTTCCGGACTACTCCTTTTCTGGTAAGATTGTGTAATGGTGTGGCGACTTTTGAAAAATTATGTACAAAGTGTCGATAGAAGTTCACGAGACCTAGGGATGCTTGTACATCCTTGACCTGTTCAGGAACAGGCCATGACATAATGGCTTCTACCTTAATTGGATCCATTTTGATTCCATCAGGACCAATGATCAATCCCAGGAATTCAATCTCTGCTGCATCAAAATTACACTTCTCGGCTTTCAAAAATAGATCACTCTCCTGTAGCTTCCTCAACACTTCCTTTACAATTTCCTCATGCCCTTCCTTGCTTTCTGTAAATATTAGAATGTCATCAATAAATACAATGACAACACATTGATTGATTTCCTCTTTTAGAATATCATTTATCATATTCTGAAAAGTGGGTGGACTATTAGTCATTCTGAAAAACATGACTAATGGCTCAAATGATCCTCAACGCATAGCAAAAGTGGCTTTCCATTTGTCACCTTCTTTGATGCACACATTATTGTAACCCCATAGTAAATCCAATTTCATAAATCTCTTCACCTTTCCAACCTTGTCAATAATTTCTGAGATTAACAGTAAGGGATATGAATTTTAACTGTCCACTTGTTTAGATAGTGGTAGTCAGTACACATGCGCTTTTTCAAGTCTTTTTTTGGAATAAAGAATATGGGTGAAGTTTGTGGGGATTTTGATGGACATATATAGCCTTTCCTCAATTGCTCATTAATGAAATCATCAACCTCTTTTTGCTCCTGCAGAGATAAGGGATAGACTTTTGATTTCTTTGGCACAAATCCAGGCTTCATCTCGATTCCATGATCCCATGGTTTCCTTCTTGGCATTCTTTCTGATTCTTTCTGTTGGAACACTGATAAGTAATTATGATCCTTCTCAGGTACCAACTCTTCCACAGTTTTATCAATCTTTGGAGGATTTGGATTCCATGATTGCCCTCCATGAATAAACTGAAATAGATCAGTGGCATCATTATTCTCAATCATGATTGGTTTCTCCCCATTTGGCATTTCTTCATCAGGAACCTCCTCTACTGTGACTGAATACTTCCCTGTGCTTCTCTTCTCTCTTCTCACCTTCTTTTCCTTCTTCAACTTTCTACCAAACACATTACACTCCCTAGGGCAATGGTTCATTTTTACTTCCCCAGTTTTCCAATCAACACTAGGGTTATGTTTATGTAACCAATTGTACCCGATTATTAGATTAGTCTTTCCAAGGTTGCACACCTCAAATACAGCTCTCTCTTTGTGACCCTGGTAGAACATAATCAATGTTACCTCTTCAGTAATACTTCCTCCCTTGTTCACTGTTCCATCGATGTTATACACAATTACAGGATGCTCAAGTTTACGCATGCAAATTCCATTGTTTTGAATCAATGCATGATTTATAAATAAACCAGTAGCACCACTGTCTAATAGTGCCTGAACATCTACCATTGCATGTGTGTCAACTGTCTTCAACCCTACTGTCAATGTTACTTCATGTTCAATGTGTGCTGAGCGGATGAAGGTTTTCAGAGTTTTCTGAAAGTGGCTATTTTTGGATTGATGATGCGCTTCACCTTTACTCTTGGTTCGGTTATGTAGTTTAGAAATGAAATTGAGGGTGTAATAGGTTACTAGCATAGAATTGGGTGGGTGGGAATGTGATTCATTGGTTTTATCCACTGTTAATACATCATATTTATTATGAGTCTCCAATGGGGAAACCTTCACTGGGACTGCTCAGGAAAATTCTGCTCTTCTGTTGTCACCTCTCGAATCTGCCTCTTCTCTTTGCAAAACCTAGCTGTATGACCCAATTTTCCACAATTGAAACATTTGATCAGGGGACGTCTCCCTGCACGATCTACATCCATAGCATCTGATGTGTGCTGACTAATTAGGAAGTGTCACTGCTGTGGCCAATGGCTGTGCCTTCATTTCAGGTATGATCGACGCCTTTCCTTTTTCGGAACTTTATTCTGATGACTTTCCAAATTTAGAACCTGCGTGCATAGTATGCAGGTGTAGCAACTTCGACTTGGCTTGTTCTTGGCGATATTGCCAATCAAGCTTGAAAGCCCATTTGTACCACTGCTCCAATGTTGTAGGCATAACTGGTAGTCAATATATAGACTTGAACAAGGACAGATTAAGTCCTGCCTTCAAATATTCGATTAACACTGTGTCTCCTAAATTGGTCTGTGGAGCTTTGGCTTTAAATTGCAAAATGAATTCATCTGCCAAGGAAGACCCTTGCTGCATGGTCTTCAATTTTCCTACTGCTTCACCTTCAGATTAGGATTTCCGAATTGAGCTTCCACTTTATCCAAAAATCTTGGAAACTCTTAAACGGCTCATGACCCTGAGCAATTTGATTGATGGCTTCATTTCTCCAAAATTGTGCCTTGCCCCCTTGCATAAAAGATAGCGTGAACATTATTTTGGAATCAGTTGCATGGAATTTGGGTTTGCGACCTTTAATATACAATATAATAGAACTAATAAAGGATTTAGTATCCTTCATCGTTCCATCAAATAATTGTGGCGGTGCGAATTTAGGTAAGTGAATTTTGCCATCTCCAGTATTCTGCAACAACTCTTCTTCATGATGAGATAAAAATTCATCTACCTCTTCCTCCACAGTAGGTGCCAGCTGGATAGGGTTTTGGAGCATGATGTAATTTACTAGTTGAGAAAGTTGTGTAGTGAGCGCATCAACTTTCTCTTCCAGAGTAAGATCATGATTAGCGGGATCAGAAATTATGTGATCGGTCATGACATCGTTGCTAAAAATAAAACCTAATAAGGTTCTTTGGCTGACTCGGGACCTTTTCTTCAGCAATCCAATTTGGCAATTACTACACTAATGCAAAAGGCCATAACTAGTACTAAAAATAGTCCACTAAACCAGAGCCGAACGGTTGTCTGGTTGCAGCTGTCCGACCTACAGATGAGTACTGCCTTTTGAGCACTGATGACTGCAATGTAAGGTGGTGCTGATGCACGGATTACAAAGTGAAAGTAGATTATGTAAACACAAGTTACTCTCATCTTGTGACAAGAGGATTGGGGATTGGTAATCAGATGTGGTGGAGTGAAAAAAAGTGAGGGCACATGGAAGAAGAGTTGTGTTCTTCTGTCAGGGCAACACCAAATCCACACTTGGATCTTCATGCAGGCTCTACAAGAAGATGTGACAAATATAGAATGGGGGATCAAAGTTTGATGTGATGTGATAATTATAGAACAGTTGGTTGATGAAGGTGTTTCTGCACACAAGGTGATGGTGGGAATCCTAAGAGAACACAACTGATGTGTCTCTTAGTATTTATTGGTTTATATACTAAGTTACAACTGTTGTACAATATTTGAATACTGTTTTACGATGTGAGCATACAGTCGCATACATATTCTAAATATAGGACATGTGAGAATTATCCATCTCACAGTTGTGTTCATTGATAATTTTAATGTTTTTCGGTGTAATAATATTGCGAAAAAATAAGAAAAATTATGATAGGTAACTGTGCATGTTTCCTAACATCCAGATGGCAAGTACTATCTTGCAGATGCTGGATTTCCATCATGCAAAGAACTTCTTCTTCCATACCACAGCATACAATATCATCTTGCTGAATGGGGCCATGCTGGCACCAGGTATGAATAAATCATGTATTTAACCCAAGTCAGAATTCATTCATGTATACATTAATTACAGACCTACAACAAAGGAAGAATTGTTTAACCATCAACATGCTTCAGCTTGTAACATAATTGAGCAGATTTTGGGGGTTTTGAAGCGTTGCTTCAGGATATTGCTTATTGCACTGGAGTATAGTTTGGAGGTGCAAGCACAGATCCCAGTAGCATTGTCAGCACTTCACAACTTCATCCACATTCATGATCCAGACAAAGGGTCTGTATCAGATATTGATGATCATTATGTGTTCAATGATGCAGACAGAAATGACACAACACATGGACTGGGAGCTGAAGCAGAGGGGGAGAGAGAGGAGGTAGATGCATGATGAGACCAAATTGCAGAAGAAATGTGGGCCAATTATCAACATATCTGCTGAGAGAGGGGTATTGGCATAGATGACACCATGGATTCTGATTCTGACAAGCTTGATGATGTAGATATATGTATAGGTGGTAGTACATGACAACAGTTCATACAAGTGTACATATGATCAGTCTTGGTTCTGTTTCAGTAAATGTTGCAGCCAATTCCATTGGAGTCCAGCATTCTCCTTGAGCAATACATGTATGTATGCACCTGCAATTGCAGAATCTGTTGCAAACTTTGAAATCATCTCACTCTGTTCCTCTATCGTGAGACCATCATCCTGCTTCTGCAACAGCTCCATTGCCTGTGTTTGTTGCACAGATGTGGGGTTGGGTGCTGCAAGGGTTTTTTCCATAATGTTGGTCAACCGATTGATTGAGCCTTGCATGTTGTGAATAGTGACAGCAGGTGTAATCTTTGTGGCAGTCTTTGCAGAGGTACCACCAGATGCTGAGGATGTCTTTGAAACCACCTGTGATCCCCTTGACAAGGCTTTTTTCTTTGGTGGGGCAGTAGAAATGGAGGCAGCAGTTGTGATGGATTCATTGTTCTCAGTAAGCGAGTCAGAGTGTTTCTGTTTTCAAATTGATGATCATCATCATAGTGTTTGAAGGTCTGGTTCAGTCTGGTTTTTCGACCTCCAAGTAAGGCAACCAGGACCACAACCAGTCTAAACCGACACCCAAACTTGAAGGACTGCAACCAAACCGACTAGAACTGGTTCTAGTCGGTTTGGTTGCCTCCAGAAAACTGGTTTTGACTGGTTTTTCCTGGTTTTTTGTGTCTAACTAAATTATATTAGATACTAAATTAAATTAAACACATGTGCACCCTGCGAGCAGTTGCTCACAGTGGTGGAGTACTGCTAAAAGAAATGGATAAAAAAAGTTAGCAAGAAAGAAAAAAAAGCCCCACCAACTCACATTTGTAGCAAGGGTGGGGCATTGTGCGGGCATACAGTAGTTGTTGTTGTTGTTGTTGTTGTTGTTGTGCTGTTGCTGTCCCCATCATTGCTGCTGTGCCCTTGTCCATTGTCATCATTGTCGTTGTCGTTGTCCCCGGTCATTCGTCACCCTGATTTTCATTGTCCTCTCCGTTCTTCATCCTCCCCATTCTTCGTCTTCACTGTTCTTCATCCCCGCC